>KZ826123.1:0-29174 GCA_003184645.1 Aspergillus ellipticus CBS 707.79
TGGATATGTTGGGGAGGGGGTATGGGTTGGTGGTGAGGTTGGATGTTGTGTGTTGCATTGATTGCTTGGGTATTCTTAGAACTGGTGGTGGTGGGTAGATAGTATTCTTACTCTTGTGATGTTGGATGTCTGGGGTGGATATTGTTATTGGTTGCGGTATTATACTGGTGGTGTACAGTGTGAGGTGGGTGGATACTATTGTTATTACTTGTGATAGTACTATTTCTACATCGTGTCGTGGTTAGATACTAAGTATATACTCGTGGGCTGTGGGTGGTAGATATTCATACGATGGTCTGATAGTTGTTATGCCTCCAGTCTCGGAGAGAGATATTAGTATTCTATTTAGACAGCCCGGTTGTCACATTTATATAGGGTACTAGTAGGGTAGATAATATATTCCATCGAGATTGTCCGATTGTGGGTATTGGTATAACCAGATCTTGTACAGATATTTTATTACTTGATAGTCTTCATACGAGGGGATATTCCGTTTATGATAGTAGATTCCTTTTGAATTTTGTGCATAGTAGTTGTGCTATAGGGAAGATGTTCATCCAGGGTAGAATTCCATTAGAATGTATTCTTGTTTCGATACTATCATGGATGGGAGATATTTAGAACATACTAAAGTAGATTCAGACTGCGATGGTTATAACTGATAGTCTGGCTTGGTCAATATTTACAGTAGTTATGATTCATCCATATCATGTTCATCCTGACGGGTGTTCATCGAACTTTTATAGTAAACAATGGACATAAGCTAATTCACTAGACTAAGTGAACGAACTGCTTACATAGAGCCAATGCATATGCTCAAGCTCATATATCAATATTTATAATGCATTGTGGTATCATGTATATCCGCAGTCGTTAACATGCGCATCAGTGTTTTCTCTAATCCATATTCATAACCCATCCCAAATCATATATCCTTTATACGCCAGTCCATCCAGTATCACACAGTATCACGCCAGTAAGGGTATCAAAACATCGAACTCCGCTTCGTGCTCAGCTTCGCCTCGTCCGTCGACGACCGTCGTAAGCGGAAAAAACTGCTCTTCTTCGGTTGCAGCACCGGCGTCTCCGTCTCCTCTGCCGGCAGGGCGAATCTTACGGCCGACTGTCGTCGCGGGTCGTGTCCCGGCGCGAGGTACGGACGCGCTTGCTGCCTGCGACCATCGTGGTACGGGTACGAGTGGTGGGGCTGGTTGGCTGGGCGTAACGGGAGTGTCTGCTGCTGCTGCTGCTGCTGCTGTGGCGGCCCCGGCTGTAACCGTTGTGGCTGCGGTCGCGGCCCCGAGGGTATCAGGCCGGACTGTGGCCGTGGCCGTTGTGGGAGGGCCTGGGTGCTCTGCGGGCGCTGTCGTGGTGGGAGTGATGGGGTCTGCGTCTGCAGTCGCGCACGCTCTTCTTCCTGGCCGTAGATGTTTTGCAGGCGCCGCGTCTCACGGTCGATTTCGGCTTGGCGCTGCGCTTGGCGTTGGCGGATGGCGGAGGCCTCCTGGTCGAGGAGTTGTTGTGTGCGGCGTTCCTCTTCGCGCTGTCTGTCTGTCTTTCGGGGTGAGGTCGGGGATGGGGTGGGTCGGGCGTTCAATGCCCCCGATACGGCGGGGACGGTGGGGAGGGGCTTTGTGGCGGCGGGCGAGGAGGCAGTCATGCCGGTCGGCTTGGTCACGTGGAACGCGTCTTTCATGCTGGCGAAGTACACGTCGCGGATGGTCACGGCGCCGAGCAGTAATACCACTTCCAGACCCTTAAAGTCCTCCATTTCCACTCGGTAGAGGTTCGGTTCGTAGAGGGTCAATTCCTTCTGCCCCTTGAACATGCCGACGATGATGTCCGGCTCCTTGCTCTTGGTCTTTGTGTCGGGGATGGTGGTGGTCTTCCCGGAGAGGAAGCAGGTCATGTCTTTCGACAGCTTGCCGTCCCTGCGCCAGGTGAAGCGGAGTTTCGGGGTGGTGTCGGCCATGGAGGGGTCGGTCTGGGTGCGGTCGAGCGTGGAGGTGGAGGGCTGGCGGAAGCTGTGCTGCGGCATCTCGAAGTTCCATGTCGCCGGGCTGTTCCAGGTCTTGGGCTTGAGGTTGACCGTCACTTCCTGGTCCGGGTTGTAGAGGTGGATGGTGAAGCGCGAGGGGAGGAGCGGTTCAGGCGGCGGCGCGACGCCGCCGTTTTGCCGGATCGCGTCGGCGGAGAGGCTGGGCTGGGTCCATTCCGGGATGATCAGGACCTCGCCGTAGAGGATGTCGGCGACGTAGGGGTCGTAGAGGGCGGAGGCGTAGCGGTTGTGGGAGGTCGGCAGCGAGGGGTCCGGGTAGCGCAGGGCGTAGGCGGGCTCGGGGTCGTTGCCGTGCTGGCAGAGGTAGATGGACCACTGCTTGGACTGCTTGTTTTGTTTGAGGTAGAAGGCTGGACGGGTCAGTGGACCAGCCTTGGCTTTCAAAAAGGACAGACATACTGGGGAGGTTCTCGTCCAGCATCTTCGCACGTGGAGGTTGGCGGTGTTCAGGGCCCGAGGGCTGCCATTGGGTTGTTGGAGGTTATAATGTGGTTGACGAGTGCGGTGGAGGGCGACCGCCCGCTAAAAATAGCCAGGGACCGGCAAGTACTGCCGGTTGTTTCAGCAATAGGCACCGGTATTCGACGATGATCTACACATTCCATCGACAGATTCAATCATGCACTGCCCGGTGTAGGCAGTGGGATTAGCGGTGCGCCTTGTAGGCAGATGAATTGATTTAATCGATTCAATATCGCAGATAACTATCGCAGATGAATATATTACATAAATGTATCTTGACTCGTCTTGGCTTCGCAGAGCTACTAGACCCCAGCACCGCGGTGAGGTGCGAGTCGCGCTGGGGGCTACGTTAGCGGACACAGACATACAGACTTACCTGGAGCGGATACACAGTACTAACGATGGTGAGCCTGGTCGAGCCCTAATCAGGGTTGCACTTCCGATCACACCGTTAGCGGGGTTGTTGCCTGGGGGTGGGACTTATTCTGTCATTGATGATCGTTGATATCGTCCGATTGATATCGTCCGATGGTCATGGTCATGGTTCGAGGCTGCAGATCGCTATTCTTAGGTGAGGTGTTGTCAGGATAGCTGGTCTGATGATCTGGGGGACTGCTTCTTATCGGCGATCATTGATGCGGAGGTGAGAGATTGTTCTTTCATTTCTTGGATTCGTTGTCTGTATTGTTTATGCCAGTTCATTGTGTCTTCCGGACAAAGGTTCCCCAAGCAAACATTTCACCTGTCATGGGATGAATGGACAGTACCAATGAGCTACTGCAACAACGACCTTGTCCTTTCGTCATCAACCGTCTACTATTCGCCATGCATTGTTTGTCCAGCTGAAACTGACAAACCACCACATACCTATTATATACCCTCTTTCATATACTTTATGTGCTTGTCCCTTATCCATCACTGTCTTTGCCACTACCCTCTTACTCTTTACCTTTATCTCTTTATCACTATCCTATACCCTCCCACTTTAGCTGTACCTGTACCTGTGTATGTACCTATACCTTTATCTGTACCTGATCCAACCATCCATACCCAACCATCTATCAATCCAAGCCTATCAATCTAAGCCCTCACCCCCTCCACCTCCGTCCCCTGCGGCACCTTCGCCCCCTCCCTCTCCGCCGTACTCAGCTGCAGGCCCTGGTCATCCCAGCCCTGCGTCCCCTGTCTATACAGCCTCTTCTGCTCCTCGCGCCCCGCCATCGCCCCGCTCTTGCCGCGTCGCTGCCGCGACTCCGTCGTCTCCAACAGACTCGCATTGTCCCCGTCCAGCGGCAATCCCTCCAGATCCTCGAGGTCGACTTGCTCCGTGAATTCGTATGTGCGGTACTCGGTGTTGACCCAACCGGTGCCTATCCACCATCAGCTCAGCCCTCAATCCCCAAACACAAGCACCTTCCTCCTCCCCCCCCCCAAAAAAGAAAGAAAAAAACTCACCCTGATACAAACTACTCTCCTCCCAATCCTCCGTAAAATAGTGCAAAAACCCACCATGAGACACCAACACAATCTCCTTCTCCGGCCGCGCCTTCAACCACCGCCGCGCCGCGCGCGCCCGCTCCTTGATCGCCCTGTGTGTGGGGGCGTACCGTCCGACCTTCACATCACATCACAGCAAACATTAGCCATTAGCCATTATCCATTACCACTAAAAACCCTCCCCCCGTTCACCCCAACCCCCACCAAAAAACACATCAAGAAAGGGTAGATACCTTAACATTCCACCCCTCCCACCCATCCACCTCCCCAAACTCCACCCGTCCCTTCAACCCCTCCTCCTGTTCTAGAACGGCAACATCGCTGCCCGTATCGCACGGCACGTCGCTGGTCTCCTGGACGTCGGGCAGCGCGACAACCTTGGCGTCTGGATGGGCGGCGAAGAACGGCGCGAAGGACTGCAGCGCGGTGTACAGCGTGCGCCGCAGGGGCGAGGCAGTGACTAGGTCGATGGCGGCGTGGCGCGGGAATGTCGATGCCAGGGTCGCGCATTGCGTGTTGCCGAGGTCCGTGAGCGAGGGGTCGCGGATGATGTGGTTCTCTGTGCGGAGGTTGTGGAGGCCCTGTTTCTCTCGGTTTTGGTGTTAGCTTGGAGGGGTTGAGGGGGGAGGGGACGCACCTGGGCGTGCCGCACACAGTGGATGATTGGGGGCATTTTGCTTTTCGTCTATGTCTATGTCTGTCTATGGCGTGTCTGTGGGTGTTGTGTCTGAGGTGAGGGGAGATTAGATTGAGGGACTAGGGAGGGAGCGAGTCGAGAATGAAGGAAGTGGAGGGAGGGAAAAGCGTGGGGTAGCGTGGCGGTCGAGCGCCAGCCGAGGGGTAGTATAGTGTAGTACATCCTACATTCTGTGCCAGGCTGGACGTACCTTGTGAGTATGAAGAGCGGACTGGACGGAGATTGAGACTGAAAATGTCGGGAAAGATGTCTAGAATGACAGAAGGAAATTGTGCAGGTTTTGTAGAGGGCCTGGGCAGGATTTGCAGATGGATTTGTATCTACCCCGCCAAGCCAATCCAGACGGACCACAGCGCACCGTGTTCACCGGCGTGACTCAACCTGTGCATCCGCGAGTCCCGGTATCACACGGATGGGCAGGGGTGGATACAGGAGACAGGAGACAGGGGAGGGATAATATCGGAGATGATGTTGAGTTGCGCACCGGAAGCTTGTCTACCGGACTGCCGGTTGCAGGTACAGACAGGTACCTACACAGCACAGCAAGAGTACACAGCTACAGCTACACAGACAGAAACAGAAGACAACGATCTATGGGTATGTATCCAATCACGCAACGCCAAACCCCCGGGCGTTCTCCAACGCCTTGTTCAGCTTCTCCTCCAACACCCCTTTCGAGGAATACTCCGGCAACAGCAGTCGCCCGAAACACGTCAGGCTCGTCGGGAGGCGCTGCAGCTGTCAGTATGCATCAGTCAATGTCATTGGGAACACCTACAGCATCCCCCACCCCGTTCTTCTGGATCACAAACATGATGCTCGCGATCCCGTTCACCGGCACCCGGTCGCTGGCCGTCACAAACTCCAGCAGCTGCGCCCGCTTCTCCGCCGGATACCGCCGCGCAAGGCTCCAGAAGTCGCGGATCACTTGGTGCTGCGCGCTGAACCCGCCCTCGTACCGCGCGTGCCGCTCCAGCTCGCGCATGTCAATCGTCGGGTTCCCTTCCACCACCGTCTTCAGCGCCTCCGGCGTGAAGATCCCCAGCGCCGCCCGGTCCAGGCACGTGTAGAACCCCTTCGCGAACGCCTCGAACTGCGGCGCGATCGACTTGTCCGTCAGCCAGAAGACGTAGTCCTTCACGAACTGCTCCCGGTTGCTGTTCGTCACCAGGCTCGCCTCGTCCGCCGGCGGCGTCGGCGACTGCACCGCCGCCACCGGGTCCGCAGCCTTCGTCAGATCCGCGTACGAGCCGGCTGTCTCCGCCGCCATCGACGACGGCGGGCTCAGGTCGACGTGGTCGGTGTAGTGGCGCACCTCCGACCACGGCGGCGAGTAGCCCAGCGAACGCGACCCGCTGACCGTGCGCACCGGCGTCGACGGCGTCGGCCACGGCGAGTCTCTGTCGACCTTCTGCATGTCGACCGTCTCCACCGCCCCGAACGCCTCGAAGCTGAACTCGTACGTCCGCATGAAGATGTCCCCCACGTCCCCGTCTTCCCACGCGAGTAGATTCTCCAGACCCTTCGTCAACTCCGGCCAGCCGTCCCGGATGTGCTCCAGATGCTTCACCTTCAGGCCGAGCAGCTTGCGGTAGAACGCCGTGGGGAAGGTCACCGGCAGGGTCAGGCCGTTGTACACCGCCAGCGACATGAGTAGCCCGAGTAGCTCGAATTTGTACAGTGGTTCCCACGAACAGGGCTGGAACCACGAGATTCGCGTCCGCCCGTCCATCGTGAAGATGCCGTACGCCGGGTCCAGCGCTTCCGCCATCAGCACTCGGAAGAACTCCTGCTGCACACCACCGTGGTCCAGGCCCTCTTCGCCTTCGTTCATCCCCATCTGCACTTTCAGAGGTCGCATCAGCTCCCGTCGCTCGCGCCGCCACAGTTGGTTGAGCGCGTCCTTCAGAATGCTGTCGCGGCGGACTACCAGAACCAAATACGTCGACATCGACGTCTTCATCTGTTCCAGCAAGCCGACGTCGTCCTGGATCTGGATGGGCCCGAAGCCCGTCTGCGTCACGTGTCGGGTCGTCGTCATGGCCGCCTCGTAGTACTTGGACATCGCGGCGTAGTTGAGCGCCCGGAAGTAGATCACCAGCGCCGAAGGAGGAAACAGAAACGGATACGACAGGAGGTGCATCGTCTTGTTGTTAGGCAGGCTGCCCATCCACTCCACGGGCATGTCCAGCGGCTCCAGCCGGTCCGCCAGAAACGGCGTCTGGAAGTCTTCCGGGACCAGACCCAGCCGGCTGCGCTCTTTGTACAGCAGCGACAAGATCTGCACGGCGCCTCCAGCCGAGCTGCTCTTCGACAGCTCCGGGTTGCCGTCCCATTCTTTGAGTAGCAGCGTCCGGAGCCATTCGGCGATGATCGAAGGGGCACCCGGCGGCGTCTGATCCCGGTCCTTGGTGGTAGCGCTGTACTGCTCGCTGAGGTTGTTCACGATGATGTCGAGCACGCTGTTCTTGCGCTGCTTGGGGAGGTCTCGGGAGTACACCTGCCGCGCCTTGGAGATTTCATGGAACGCCAGGCGAGCCGTAAGAGCACGCACCAGACGGTCCAGAAGCCGCAGGGCAAGCTCGTGCTCGAGGATATCGGTCGTCTCCACCATCATGCTTGCCCTCGAGATCGACAGCTTTTGGATGTCCGAGCTAGAGGCTACGCCGCCGGCCGCGCGCATCTGCAGAATGGCGCGCCACGTCGGCGCATCCACCTCCGGCAGCGAGCTGGCCAGCGCGAAGATGGCGACGGTGGCCACATCCGCTGCCTTAGCATCGGTAAAGTACTCATTACCCTCCGAGTCGGTGCGACGGATGATCGGCGCGGTCGATGCGGCGGCTGAGTTGTAGGATGAGCGACGCGATCGCCTGCCTGACATGGACAGCTCTTTCGGAGGCACAAACAATGTTTCCGTGGCACTCCAGAGACTGTGGAAGATGATGTCCCGTGGGCAGATGCTGAGCAGTTTGCGGAGAGACGGCTGCAGTTGCTGGAGGTCCAGTCCGCTGTCGTTCGTTTCGCACGGACCAGCCGCATTCTGTCGAAACGAATGGAGGACCTGTCGGGTGTTGCTCAGGGCGTAAAACACGCTCTGCGCCACAAACGTGAACACCATGCGCTGACGGGGCGAGGCGAAGCGGCATTCCGCATCTTCAAAGTTGCCGGTGGATTGCATGTAGTCCACCTCTTCCCGCCACTGCTCAGCCTCGTCCTCCGAAATCACCAGCATCTGCGTCAACGCGTCGATGATCTCGCCTGTCAGGTGGCTGACGGACTGGATAGTCGGGATCTGTTTGAGGCTAGAGCTTCTACGCTTGGGCTTGCTGGTGGGCGACTGTGCCTCCACCGGGAGGCGGTCATCACTAGGGGGCTCGGGCTTCTCGGAGTCGGACAGCTGCACATTATTCAGAAACTTGGCGCCGTCCCAAGACACCCGCCGCTCCTTCTTCTGCCGTGGCGATGGGACAGCCGTTCCGTCTCCGGTCCGCCCGCGGTGTTTCTGCGGACGATGCCTCAAAGCTGGCGGAGACGGTACGTTGCGAAATTCACCACCGTGCACATGGGTATTGACCGCCAGCTTGCGGGCGGGCTTTAGCTCGGCGTGCTTCTCATCGAGGCCCGAGCGCGGACCCTGGCGCCACTGGTCCACCTCCGTCAGCGACAACCGCTTGACCTGCTGATTCGGGAGTCTCAGCTCCAGGGCCGTGGCCGAGCCTTTGCGCGACGACGGAGTGTGAGGCACACCCGCCACCCCATGCTGCGGCGTCCGTTGGCGGGTCAGCGGCGGCCTGGCTTTCTCTACCAGCGCCTGTGTCTGATCGGGCTCTGCTTTCGGTATCCGCGTTTCCAGACGGGCGTCGAGGCGATCGGGATCGGGACCAAAGCTGGTTGGGCGTCGGAGAGGTAGCCATTCGATCATCCTGAGCGACAGCGTGTCAAACAGGTTCTGCGTAAAGGACTTGGGGTCCCTCATCCGCTGCGCCCCGGGCGCTTCCTCCGGGATGGCGGTCGGCTCCAGAGATCCCACATTGGGAGACGGAGCGCGCCCGGTGCTCTCATCCGGGGCGGGTGAGCCGATTGTAGCCACGCCTTCAACACCATTATGACCCGCTTCCGACTCGCGGCGTTCCCTCGGAGACTCGTTCGGGGGCAGGACACGGCTGCGTCGTTTGGATCGGCGGTGGTATTCCTGCTGGGACAGGTCGTGGGGGAGGCGGGGGAGGTTGCGACACAGGCCGTTCTCCGCGTTGTCGACACTGGCCAGATAGCAGGCCAGAGTGCGGGCGCTGAGCTCGGTGTAGCGACGGAAGGGGCCCTCGGTCACCCGGCGGCGATAGCTGGCGCAGGTTGGGGTCTGGCAGCCCGGGTCCTGGCAGCCATGGAGGAGTTGGTTCTTGTACCTATGTCATCGGTCAGCCGGTGCCACGCCGCGCGCCCGGCACCCGTGCGGGACGGGAGACTCACCTGCGGACGAGGAGGTTGAACTGGCGGCGTCGCTCCTCCCCACACCATAGCAGCACCTGGGCGGGGTCGACGACATCGACGGTGTTCTGGGCGACGAGGTCGGGGGCGTTCGGGGGGAGTTTGGAGCGGTGGAAGGAGGGCCGGTCGATGCCAGCACGCGGAACCTCGTACGAGCTCACGGAAGCTCCGCGGAGCCTGGTCATCTTGACAGGCGGCGGAGCATGCCGCAGCGGGCAGGAGGAGATGGGTCGGGCGGAGGTCCCTGGGTTGGAGGCAGGGTTTGCAGCGGAGGCAAAGGCAGGGAGATGCGGCGGGGATGGCGATGGAAGGGGGTTTGGGACAGTCGGTCTGGCTGAGGGTCTGCTGGCTGCTGGTGCTGCTGGCGGCGCTGCGGTCTGCGGTCTGCGGTCTGCGGCCTGGGGAGCCTGATCTCCCTCCCCGGTGCCCGCCGACGCCTCAGGCTGCGGGTGCCTGACTCAGCGCCGGATCAACCCCTTCCGTCGGCACTAGGCCCGATCCTGCCATGTCCAAGCACCTTCCTTCCACGGGGTCCGTGCGGTGCTGCTGCTCCTGCTGCATCTACGTCAGGGCTCAGGAGAGGGGGACCTGAAACAGTCCCAAATATCATCACTCAGCCAAGGTATGCAGTCTGAGGTGAGTATACGTCCAGGAATTTCATTCGGAGAATCTTGGTGAATTTGCTTGATTATGGTTTGCAAGATTTGGAATATATATGATATATATATATATCTTGGCTGTGAATGCCAAGTTTCACCAGACGATCCCGGACTGTAAAACAACTTAACTCAATGAGACGCATTTCATGCCTGTAGAAAGGGCGTGATGATACTGGCTATTGCAACAGATGCCGAATACTGCATAGGAAAGATGTTGCAGGAAGAACAAGAAATGCTTTCTAATGTGATTATGATGGTTCAAACCCTATATCCAGACATGGCACGGTGATGACTGCCCCTGATCGAGAGGTACCGATTTTATCATTGGCCCTCTACATCCCATGCCAGCTGGACCAATCATGGCTTAGCGCATGGTTGGCGACTTTGAAGCAGGGTTAGGGTCTGCTGTCTCGAGTGATCTGCCAGAGTTCCCATTCTCATTGAGCACGAAATATCAACCCAAGCATGGCTGATAGCCCTCACCAGTCATAAGCCGCGCGAATCTCCGGCGTTATCGAGGCCTCCGTGTAAGTGAATTCCGTCATAATCCACGCCTCCCATTCCCAGTCAATCCAATCATTAAACTCGTACGGGGTGCTCCTCTTCCACCCCAGCAGCGGAGAGATATACTGCCCTTGGAACAGCTCGATTCCCATAGCTAGGATATCCGCCGGGACGCGACCCAAAACTGCACCCGCTAGATCAATAAACACCAGCTTTCTCTCTGGGTGTGAATCGAATCTCGCGATCATGACATTCTGGGGGCTCAGATCCGAGAGCCGAATGTCTCGTCCATACACATCACTCTCCAGCTCAACCACGGATTTCATCATCTGCTGGCGGACAGGGCGGGGGAAGTCGCTGGGAGTCGCTTGTTGCATGGACCACCCCGGGATATACTCGATGAGAATCAGACGGACGATGCGTGCTTCTGCTCCGTCCACTGGGATTTCCAGAGAAAACGTCCCGTAGAACTTGGGGATCAGCCCCCCTTGGTACTCCGCTAGCATTTTGTACGCCTCAGCCTCATGCGTGTAATACCGATCCATGCACAGGAAGGGATCGAAGAGGCCGCCGTCATCCTCGAAATACAGAGGGTCGTATACCTTGGCCACCAGAACTTCTTCGCGAGGCACAAGCTCTTGGTTTGCTTGGGCCTGGACGGTAAAAACCTGTGCATTGTGGCCGTCCCCGACTCGAATGGTATCCCGGATCTCAAGCAGAAGAGTACTGGCCTCAAGCCTCCCTGGCAATGGGGGATTTTGCAAGCAGCTTTCCACAGGCGTGAGGTTTCGCCGGGCTTCCCGGTTGGCTCGGCTGCTGAGATTACAGTTTGTTGTTAACCACTGTTGGCGGCGGAGGAGAATGAGGCTGGGCGCACAGCGTCTGACCCTTGACGTAGGGGACCAACGGTTTCGGGCACTCGTACGGAAGGGACATGGCTCCAGCCTTCAAACCTGAGAACGATATTTTTTTTTTTCTAAAAAAATTAGGTGGGTATTGCTAGCAGACCGGCGCGCTGCCCGTGAGAGCGAAGCGACAAATAAACTACGCGGGATGATGCGCCTCGAGCCCCTGCCGGACCTTCTATTCTCCTCACGCTGTAAGCGCCCCCGAGGATAAATGCACCGCAATCACACGCTACCCAGGCCCCTCGGTTGAATCGGTCGAATCAGGTGTAGGCATGCTTGTCGAGCAGCGGAAAGACACACATAATACGCGCTGCTATGTGGGGTGGGAGCCTCGCACGGTTCTCGCCCGCATGGCTGCAATGGGGTGCTATAAATCGTCGCTCCTCGCTGGGCGTTTAGGGGGGGTGCACATTCATTTGGCAAAAGCTCCGCTGAGGGTTCTTGGCCATTGCTTCCGCGTGCATCAAATATGGCGACTACCATCCTGCAGTCCTTCGATCAAAAATTGCCCAACGGGCCTGAGATCGTGCTTGTCTTTCGGGGTGCCTATCGGGAATTCCGATCCACCGTCGCATCTACCGTGGATATGGACGCGCTTCGGGCCTACGTCAAAGAAGGCATTTCAGTCTTCCAGTCTATCGCAGCAAGGTACCTGCCTTCGTTGCGGCCGTTCAGCCCCCTTCAAGCTAGTCTGCCCATCTTGGACAAGCAACACCGACTGGAAACCGAAGCGGATGTGCTCCGACTTTCTGTCTTGCAACTACTTCATCCGGTCAACATTGCACTTCAGGAGATATGCCCCCCTGGCACTTACACTCATCTGTGCAACCGAGAGACATGGTGGGCCGAGGAGTCGGTTCGATGTGCAATGGTCGCTTTATTCTGAGCAAGGTGCCTTGCTCGCCACTCTGGCCATCCTCGAGATCAAGAACACACATATCATCCACAAGCAGGACTTCCTGCCTGCTGAATCTACCCCGCAAAACTTCCCGACCCAGGTTATGAAAGCCATGGGAGAAGCTGAATCTACCCTACTCAAGAACAATGCGATTTGGTTGTCTAAGCAAGTCGGCAAGTACGATATAGGTTGCAGCGATGTGGCAGTGTTTGACTGGAACGCGATGTTCATCTTCAGCTACACTCAGCAACATTCCAGCAGTGACGGGCCCGTGAAAGGGACCTTTTTCAGTGAATCTGGTCAGACAAAGGGCATGACATTTCGCCGTCTCCTGTTCGCCTTTGTGGCTCGGCCACTGAAGCGATTCGAAATCCGCAATTCACAGCAATAAAGCTGGCTTTCTCCTATGTTACCGTCGTGCCTCTTGATCGCTGTGTACGAAATCAACCAGGTGAAATCGATGGATGGGGTCAGATGTGACTCAGCCTTTATAGTCGGGGATGGTCGAGAGGAAGCTTTTGACACTCCGGGATGGATGGTATATTGTAGATAGCCTTTCATATATTGATCTGTAGCTACTTGGGGCCTATTGAATTCTGAAACTGTTTGCGTTACGCATGTACTGACCGTGTACAATATTCGAAATCCATGTGCGTTGGTTAGCTTCAGAGAGACATCTGAGAGATCCAATCCTCGGTCAAAGTCCAAAATTTTCTGCAACATTGTGGTCATCGGATACAGTAGTCGACCAGCTCCATAACTGTGACCTTGATCCATAAAGACTGGGAATGGACAAGCCCGAGAACTTCACATAATGGAGGATCTAGATTCCTCATGCAAGCAAGGTCCTCACGCAATATCGCCCAGCATCTCCGTCACGCCAAATTCTTCCTGAGGCTGGGACAGAAGATAGGCTTGAAGTGTTGCCGGCCAATAATCGGTTAGCGAATCCTTGCTTCTTCATTTACGCTGAGAGGGCCTTCCATCTCTAATGCTGCCCTTTACGCTCAATGAGCGTGTCATGTAATGACCAGGCGACTGGCCTTTGGTTTTCCTTCTTCTCTCCTCTTCGTTCGTTTCACCTTTCTCTACTCGGAATTACCAGCGCAAAGTCTCTAGGTACATTCTTCCTTGCTAAGGCACTTGGCGAATTCTTGGATGATATAATATGATGGTTTTTGAGATGCGCTTTTAAGGTTTCCCGGTAATGATCTACATTTAAACAAAAGCACAACATCCTCAGATGCCAACAAGCAAAACAAAGCAGTTCTGAGCCGAATTTCACCCCACCAATTACACTAACTCAAAGTTACACAGTATCAGTTGAATCGCAATCAATAAAAACATCAAAAGGATACGACAGCAGCTGACATCCAGGTGTTTTCATCCACTTCAGATCGGTCTCGGTAGACTACACTGATGTGATGTCCTCATGAGGAATCCAGCTGCTTAATCTCGACAAACTTGGCCGACAGCACTATATCGGATATTCATGATGAAGCCCGTCTATAATCACGTCCGGAAGTACAGCAACATATGGACACTGGGCAGCTCACTGTTGACAAACCACTGCTATCTCATCATGTGCTGGCTACTTTCTGACTGGTGAAGCCTGTCTCAACAGACGTGGGTCTCCACCTCAATTATAGGGAGTGATTTTTGAGCAGGCTGATTCAACATCCAGCGATAAAGACAGCATAATAAGCCTCGAGGACGGACAGCTGTCCAGCAGTGCCTCCAAAATGGCTTTAATGATAATCGTGTGGATGAGATATTCACCCCACAGGCCGCCGCAACGGTGGCCCCAGTCATGTCGCACTGCTGGCCTCGCACCAGGCTCGTCTACCGTTAGTATATAGAATATTCTCTGATTTCCACAGCAGCCGTTTACACCTCAGCTATATCACCATCTTGCTGCATTTTATTCACATCGTCTGAGCATATGAAAGCCTCTGCAGGCATCAAGTGCAAAGCAGCGTCCTGATGGCCTTCTTCCCGAGTGTCCGCCGAAAGCCGCAGCAATATCAAATGAACAACCACATCCACAGACTGTGTCCATACAAGCAACAACTCACATAAACAAAGCCCCGGAGATAACACCCCAGAAAATAACCCACAGTAAGTCCACATGACAGCTCCAGCCCGACCTCCATTCTAATCCATCAGATAATCCCTAGCCAACCCCACACAAATCGCACGGGCCAACGGGAATACCCTCGGCTCCACCCACCCTGCCAACGGGCAACTTTTCGCGTGGGACAAACAGCTCCGGATAGGCCATATGCAGGGGGCCAGCCGATCCCGTTTGAAAGAAAGTTAGGGCCGGCTCCGTGCATGATTTCTCCCAGCTAATGATGAGATGGCAAATTTCCGTGAGACGCCCCGCCGTGTTGCAAATCTTGGAGGCGACTATGATCAAATGGGAGATTTGGTCATCGAAGCTGAGACGTGAGCTGGTATTGGGAAGGTGAGGTAAGGGGAGGTAAGCCTTGCCGATTGATCCGTGTTGGTATAGTCACGGGTGAGTCCAGCTGGTGGTGCTTGGAATCCAGAGACGATGATGCAGGGTGCTTGGCGAGCAGGGCTCTTGGTCTACTGATTTGAAGTAGGGATTTTCCATGTGAGTACAGAGGCTTGTCTCTCTGCTTCCTGCATTTCCTTGAGCGACTAACATTGCTAAAAGAGTGAAGTGGGTTTAGGGGCCATCGGGGTCAATAGCAGCAGCGAAGATGCTTCGAAGAGTAAAACCACTTCTTCGCGGCTGGAGAGTCACTTGAAATCTCTAGCAGGCCTGCGCGGACGGTTTATGATATCAGGGTCTGTTTGAGACAAAATAACAGGCTCCAGACTAAAACTCATCTTCGTCGTGTGCTCTATCCTACGACTCTCTGATCTCGACTGCTCTGTTCTGCTCCCTCGACGCTACAATCGTGGGTTCTTTTTCCTCTTCAATCATTTCCACATACTGACCAGTTAGGGTTAGGTAGCCGACATCTAACCCTCCATTATCAAATCTCTCCCCAAAATCAATCGACAAGCTGCCCTGGATCGGCGTGACCGTTGCAGTCGGCACCACTGCCATTCTGCCTCTGTAACCCCCTCCGACTACAATCAATCACCAGCTAACACCCAATCAGAGGGCAAAACCTACAGCGTCTTCAACGCCAAATGACCCTTCCTCTCCTACGTGGTCGGCTTCGAAGTCGGCGCCGCCCCAACTGTGGACGCCCTGATATTCGGCCGAGTCATCCAAGGAGTGTCCGGCTGCAATGGCGCTCTTACCTACACCTCAATGACAACCTCCAAGAACGCACTCCCGCTCTACCTCTCGGGCGTCTTCGCCGTGGGGGGTGGGATTTGAGGAGGGGGTTCGTGCTGTGGATTGCATAGATCGGATGGGTGATTGGAATTAAGAGGGGTTTAATGTGATAGAATCCCCATGTGACTCAATTCCCCATTAATTTAAGCAAAGATAATAGACAGATTCAATTACAGAATACCGTTGCCTAACCGTCGGCCGAATGCACATCCATTTCCCCCGAAGATAAGAAACGTTTGGAACGGTACCTACAGGTGGGACTGCATACCGCCTGGCAGCCATACCCACTGACGGATGCGGGGTCTCTAGAATGAGGGGCAGCCTGAACGGAAGAAGGTTACGTATCTGAATTATGCGCTTGGGCATACGTCTCTTGAGGCTATTTTTGGGTGAAGGGGTGTTATGTTCCGGATAATCGGGTTGGGTTTTATAATCTGATTGTTTAGGGCTTTCTGGTTAGGAGAGGTGGTAGAGCTAATAAAAGATCTAGTGCTGTTCAGAAATTAGATTTCCTAATATGTCCCCTCAAGCACGACAAATGAAAGAGCTATGTGATCAAGATATAGATAGGTCCTAGGTCGGTGGTTCGTTTACTATTGCTTATCTAGGTAAGCTCTGAGCTTTTTGATATTGCTTATCTGGGAATGCTCTGACCTTGTTTAAATATCTCGTATTCCACGGACGAGTCAAACCCATTCCGTGGAATACATGGTTTTTTTGCTGAATATGTATATGCTGTGCTCCGCGACCCAAT
Source organism: Aspergillus ellipticus CBS 707.79 (assembly GCA_003184645.1). NCBI lineage: Eukaryota > Fungi > Ascomycota > Eurotiomycetes > Eurotiales > Aspergillaceae > Aspergillus > Aspergillus ellipticus. The sequence goes on from KZ826123.1 coordinate 16,243, forward strand.
CATCTCGAGGGTGACCCGCCATCAGGCCCCCCATATGGAGGGGCTAGGAGGGCCAAAGCATGCCCTACACCATCATGCACCAATGACCAGCGAGATCAGTCCCAACAGTCAACCGTGCTGCGGGTGGAAGGCCGCGTGGGTGTGGCGCTGGGGCCCGATGGGGCCGCTGTCTGCCGGAGAAAAGGCAACTTTGCGCGAGAGCAACTATCCGCGGGGGATGTCGCAGCTGTACGGTACCACCATCACCACCATTCATCTCGATTTCCAAGCTAGACCTGCTATACCCCCACCGCAACCATGGCCTTCCATCTCATGCCATACTCTGCCATCCATGGCAACTCGAGCATAAATACCCCTCTGTGGCCCGGACACAGACACTCTCGCAGCAATACCAGCATCTAGCGATTCGTGATTTTTCTCTGAAATTCAGAATGCCGTCTTACCTTATTACCGGAGGCTCGAGGGGCATTGGCGTGAGCCTGACCTTAAAGTCTATTTGGAAGCTACTGATCCGGCCTAGTGGGAATTTGGCCGTCAACTGGCTAGCAACCCGGACAACACCGTCATCGGCCTCGTCCGGAACACGTCGGCGACCGAGAAGAAGGTCTCGGAAGAGCTACAGGGCCAGTCCAACGTCCATGTGGTTCGTGGTGATATCACCGATTATGCCTCTCTCCAGGTGAGCCGAGACATCCCGTCCCGTACGAAGACACTGCTAACACTTCCAGACCGCCGTCGCAGACACAGCCCAGATCACGGGCGGCAGCCTCGACTGCCTCATCGCCAACGCCGGGGCCGTCTCCCACTTCGACGCCTATGACCCTATCGGAGTCCTGTAAGCAATCTCCTTAGCAGAGTAATTGGCCGGCGTGGATAAGCACTGACTCGGACAGGGGTGAAAAACCCGGGGCCCTCGAGGAGGAGATGATGAACATGTTCAAGGTCAACGTCGTCGGCAACACACACCTCTTCAATTTGTTTGTCCCGCTCATCCGCAAGGGCACCCTCAAAAAGGTGATTGCCATCTCTAGCGGCCAGGCCGCGCTGGACATGATCCCCAGGTTGGAGATCGAAGCGGCCTCGGTATATGCTACCAGCAAAGCCGCATTGAACACCGTGGTCGCCAAGTTCAGCGCGCAGTATGCCAAGGAGGGGATCTTGTTCCTGTCCATTTGCCCCGGTATGGTGGATACCGGTCGCTACGACGAAGGTGAGGCATGTCAACTGAGTTGGTCGAACAATAACTGATCTCTCCAGCCACCCCCGAGCAGAAGCACCGCTTGAAGAAGATGCTCGATTCGTTTGTCAGCTATGCACCCCACTTCAAGGGCCCCAGCACCACCGAGACTGCCATCAAGGATGTACTCTCTGTGATAGACAGGGCAGCAGTGGAGAGAGGCGATGGGGGTACTTTTGTGTCGCACTATGGCAACAAGCAGTGGCTATAGAGGCATTTTCTGCTTCGGCGACTGTATTCACTACTGATTAGAAATTATCAGGACCCATATCAAGCAGTCATACCCTACCTACTACTGGGGTGTCTGGACATCGTTTAGTCAAGTGGTCTGTTTTGATAGAAATGAAGACTTGGATGGTTCTGCATGGGTTGCTGATAGATATAGTTCCGTTATAAACTAGGTGCCTTGTAAGGGGAGTAGTCTTCTAGAAGTCTGGACATAAGCCACATTACCTCCCGGCTGGGCAGAGGTGCCTGGCAGTCCGGGGTGCCACTGGCTGGCTGGACACTGTAAGGGTCACTGCCCGTTGGCAATAGACCGGCCTTCCGAAGCGGGCGTCATAAGCTCTTACGGGCATGCCACGCGATCCCCATGACTGCGTTCATAGTCCCCCTCCCCCTCTTCTCTTCCTCAGTCCCTGCCTTCTCTCTTCTCCTCAGCATCCCCTAACTCTTCTTCCTTCTGCCAATGTCACACAGCCATCACCCCTGCGGTTCAATTCAGTCATCAGGTAGACTACTCTCGAACGGTGAGTTTGCTTAATCTGCTCTGCGTATATGAGCTGACCCCCTGGATGCACGAGTCCACGAGTTATGACATGTGGACCGTGGATCCACCCGGCCCGTGCCGAGTCTCGTGGAGCAGCTGTCAAATACGCCTTGCTTGATGAGCTCACATGCAGCCCCAAGATGAGCAGTTTCAAGCTGGAGACTATACAAACAAGCCAGCTTCATGGCTTCATCACCATTCCATTGCATCGGATCTGGCAAAATCGGCGCGTTTCATCGGGGTTTCGGCAGGATTATCACGACTGGAGGCCTGAAGCGGCCAGGCCACGCAACGCTTATGTCAGACTTCCTCGTCGGCTTTCATCGTAACCCCGAGCCATGATGCCCCTCCATCCTCTATCCTCCCGACGGATCGCCCGACTTTGAATAGCTACCATTGCGAAGGCCACTAGCGATATGGCGGGGAGAAGTTGTGGGACATGTCGTGGTAGTCAACACCTGTCCCCTCGGTTTATGGCTTGCTAATTTCCGTCTCCTAGACCGCCGAATCCTTTGCGATCGGACCCTACCCATCTGCACACAGTGCTCGCAATCCAATCGAACCTGCAAGGGATACGGCATCCGTCTGTCATGGCCAAAGGCAAGCAATACCCGGCGCGCGGTTGTGGGACGACTGCCATCGCATAGCAAGAGCGCGGTCCGCCGCTTTTCGGACGCGCGGCAGGTAAACATATCGACGTGGGATCTCGAGTTGCACAACTATCTGTTGGGTTTAGGTCCATACAGTGAGACTATCACGATGTTGGGGTTGTGGAGAGGCACACTGACGCAGGACAGTGTCGACTCAGCTGGTTCTCCGTTCGCCGATGCCATTTAACCCGCGCCAGGTAGAGGTTGCCGATGATTACTTGCTGCAATATTGTGAGACACTCTGAAATCAATTGGGCAGTCGCGAACTAATAGCGCAGTCCAAACCACCGCATCGCAATGTCTGACCACCTTTGGTCATGACCCGACGGATATCGGCAACCTTTTGATGCGCATCGCCCTCGTCAATGACTCGTCCTCTGCCGCTGCGGTGTTGCGGTCTATACTCGCTTTGTCGTCTCTGCATCGCGATGGACTGCATCCCCAGGCAGCCGACCACAAGATCTCCGCGCTTAGAGCTCTCGTGACCGCCTCAAACAGCAGCATCAGTACAATGGAAGCGGCGCAACATGTAGCCGCAGGGATGCTGTTACTTTCGTTCGAGGTACGCGATCCTCATTTCCGGCAATGGTCGGTACTGAAATATACCAGATCTACCAGGCATCCTGCACCTCAGGCCAATGGACAAGATACCTCATCGGCGTGAAGAGCATCATCAGGGCGTCCTCCCTGAGTCATCCGGAGCACCGTGGCGAGTTCAGTACCCTGCTGGACTGGGTACACTACCATGATGTACTCTTGCGTTTCAGCATGTTACACTGGCACCGGGAAGGCTCCCAGGCAAAGTCAGCTTTGTCTGATGCGTGCACGGAGGTATGTACACCCAGCAGACACAGAACAGGTTGATACTAATCGTTCTCAGCCCTCCGCGTTAACATCATCTCCCTACAACACCGCTCTCAGCCTCCTATCCGACGTCTGCGACGCCGTATCTGCAAAGCTATCGCACAACCAATCCGTGGCCGACCTCCACAACTACAAAAGCTTCCTAAAAACCATCGGATTTCGGATACGAAACATTGCCTCCCCGGGCACTCCATCTAAGGACGGTCCCGGCACGACAATGGCTGTAGAATTATTCCAGTCAGCCATGTTAGTCTATCTCAACCGCGCGTCCGGAAATTTACTGGAGCTCGCATCTGAGACCGAGCAACGGATCGAGAAAGTATTCGCAATACTCTCTAAACTAGCCTCCTGTGAGCGACAATTCCCCCTATTCATTCTGGGCTGCCAAGCGCGAACAGACGGTGAGCGGTGCACGGTCCTGGATCTGATTGCCCGGACGGAGAAGATGGCGTCGTCTAGGTCTCTGTTTCTGGTGAAGAGCATGATCCAGGCGATTTGGGTGCAGGATGATCTTGCCAATGGGGCGATTAATTACGTGGATAAATTGAGCGCGGTTATGAGCTGTTGCGCGATTATGCCGACCTTTGTTTAGATCTGGTTTGTGTCTGTCTGATGGATAAGGGGCTCATCATATATAGAGGTTATTGCATTGTATATCTAAATATTTCTTCTCTATACGACTATCATCCTGTTCAAATCCAACTCAGGGGTAATTATTCTGCTCGGCTCAGTGGTGTATAATGGACAAGCCATCACTGTTTAGATAACTTTACCCAATCGAGCAAAAATGGCACACCCAGAAAGTCAATCCAAATAAACTTTGGAACAACACACACCCGAACGAATATAGATAATCATGGCTATTCCCAGTATCCGCACTGACACATATGAACGAAGCGCGTCACTTAGCCCGGCTAGTTTCAGGAAGAGCTTGCCTAAGCGTGAACTGCTGAGATGATGCAAACACCCAATAGATGCCTGACGCAAATAAACAGTTCCCTGATGAGGAGATACAATATTAAGATTTCATTATGTATTCTGGTTTCTTTTCTTTTTTTTTGCTAAAGAAACAAAAAACAAAAAACAAAAATTTATTGAGATGCTTCAGCTTTGGTAGGTCTGCAGCGGTGTCAGGTGACAAGCGTCGCCAGTGTTGAGCACATCTCCTGTCCGCCGTCGAGATATCTTCACCTCACAACCACCAATCTTCTATATTTTCCCCCTTGAGCTTCTCTACTAAATTCTTTACCGTTTTGATAAATACCGGTCTTGTGGCCCTTACTCCAGGCCATGGTAACACCAACCCCTGTACAGTGTGAACTGTTTTTCAACTCTTGCTCAGCATCCGCCCCGTTTGCTAATCCCCCCCTCTAAGACAATGTTCGACTTTTGGTGTCACTCCAACAGACAGGCTATCATGTGATTCTCAGACAAAGATGCTCTTCGTTTCCTTTCGCTTCTCTTCTCCTTTTCTTCGTCTGCTATATGAATCAAGCTGCTATCAGTCTTTGGTGTATTCAGTCTTCTTTTCTCTTTACCACCCTGGGCTCAACAAAAGGCATATTTGCAGCTATATTGAGCTCTCAATATCCTGACTCTGTTACGAGTATATGGTGTGGTGGGTGAGTCTACACCCAGCACACGAATTCTGCGAACGTGCTCCGCCTGGAAGTCTTCTAGTGAGCGTCATCGCTGCAAATACCCTTCTCACCACCCTGCTTATCCATCCTCCACTTTCTCTCCAGATACCTACCTTACCCAAACAACCACCATCGTCCCCGCGCCCTCCTAATTGACATACCCACCCACTCCTCCACGCAAAATACCCCAAAAATGGAACCAGAACACCTTGTCAAAGTCATGATGTGCTGTACCATACTCTACTTCACGCACATGGTGATCGTCGCCCTGAACACGGCCACCAGTTACGATCTCGGCACCTGGAGTTTGTTTGTGATCTTTTTGGTCGCTTCGTCTGTGGCATGCAGTGTGGTCACCGCTTTGCTTTTGGGGGCGCAGTTGATCGCGACGGAACTTTAAGCTGCATGTTATCTTGGGTTGGATTAGATTGGAGGTTTGGTCCGTTTGTTAGGGATCTATATGTTGGGGATATTTTGGAGTGATGCTTGGGTCTATAGGAGAGGGGAGGGTTGTGGATAAGGTATGATTATTCTCTGCTTTAAAATATTGGTTCTCGGTAGAAGGAATTGGCTGACACCACTCGAAAAAGGCTTTGATAGATATTTCTTGGAGTTTGGAAATAGTTTCGACCGATGAATTTCAATATGTAAACTATGTTCACGACATATGAAAGGTCGTTTTAAATTCAGTCTCCCGTTCTCGGAATAATATATGGTGAATTTCGGCATGTATGATGACCCTGTGGCAAAGGTAGCTCGCGCTAGATCCGCAAGGATTTGACACGATCGATGATATGATGGATACTACATTATATTGGCTGATGATATATTTTCGGCTGCGGAGTACCCCACGGTAATAGTAGTCATCTACAAATATCTTTCCCTGCTCCTGAATCTCACTGAGGTCTGATTAAAACAACTTCTCCCTTGTCTCATACCCCCCGCTAGCTAATTACTATCAAGAGTCTAGTGAGTTGCTAAATGAAATACTTTCGGCTTACGGATACAGCCTCTACCTACTCCGTACGGCTTCGGGTTCTACAGCAGATGTTTACCCAGCCGGGCAAATGGGCGGGAGCTCAGGGGCGTCAGGGCTGGTCCAGATCGGTCGATGGATGATAACGAATTTGGCTGATAAGACTCGGATGTGGCTTTCTGAACTCTCTCGGAGTCGACAGAGAATCGATAGGGGTGGAAATGGCCGTGACTGCTGCCCGTTCGATGGTTGGTCGTCGATGATGGTGGTGTGGCACTGGTCGCGTTTCCTCATGTCTTGAGTCAACACCAAAAATTTTCGAGATGTTTACTGTGTATAGCCCAATAAACCCAGGTCCCGACCTATGCCTGCATTCGGTTGGCTCCGGATTAAGGTTGTGCGACAATGTGTACCCGCAAAAGTACGCCTCACGCGCTGGAACCAACAGGGGCGGATACCAGTGCCGCTCGACCGCGAGCGACGCCCCAGATCCTTGTCCGAAGTGATATGAGGTTAGAGGCTTAGAGCCCTGATTAGCTGATCAGAATATGGTTGTTCCGGACCCGCTGCTAAGCGAGCCTCTATATCGCGCACATGAAAGGGCCTGCAAGCAGGCACGGAGATAGAAGGATTTAAGCACTCAGTATATCTTTATATAGACCCAGACGAGTATCATTGCTAGGCTTAACTAGCCGCCTGCATACATAGTAGCCTAGGGGGGTTTATTTAGAGAGTTTCAATACCAGAAGACACCCGTTCTTAATAGTTAGTAAGAGTTATGTTAGATAGTTTATAAAGATTTGTTATATAGTATATTAGTTTTGCTAAGATTTTCTCAGATTACAAGAAGATTGCACTAAGTTTAACAGATATTATAATATAGTACTAATACTAGAGTATTATAATTACTTATTATTAGTAATTATTATAAAACTCTTTATAATACTACTAAATATACTATATATAGCAGAGTTTAGAATAATTAGTCTATAATATAAACTCTGAATTCTACTGATTTTAGTACTATTATAAAATAAAGTTAAGATTATTCTATAATTTATAATAATAGATTAAAAATAGTATCTAAGAATAATAAGATAGAAAAACTTAGATTTAGTATAATTATATAAAATTAATATTTTATCTATATTATAAAAACTATATATTTTAATTTAATAAATATCTAAAACTATTATTTATATCTATTATAAATATATAGCTAATATTGTTAGATAAATCTAGAAAAATCTAATTAGAAAAATATAAATAATAAAAAAAAAATAAAATATTATTATAACCTAACTTTTATAGTAATTATATTAAAAAAAATAAAAATCTATTTTACTAAAAATAATATTAAATATTATAATATAATAGTACTAAATCTAATATATATTAAATTAAAATAAAGATATACAGTCTATCTAAATCTTAAATATATTTTTAATATAGTACTAATACTAGAGTATTATAATTACTTATTATTAGTAATTATTATAAAACTCTTTATAATACTACTAAATATACTATATATAGCAGAGTTTAGAATAATTAGTCTATAATATAAACTCTGAATTCTACTGATTTTAGTACTATTATAAAATAAAGTTAAGTAAATAAATATAACTAATATTTTATAAATTATTACATAAAAAAAACAGTATTTAAAAAAAAACTATAAAAAATTAATAATATTAATAATATTTTGAAACTTATTATATATTTTAAAAATAATAAAATGTAGAATAAAAATAATATATATATAAAAAAATAATTAGTAAATAAGTATAAAATTTTTAATTTCAAAATTAATAAAAAATATATAATTATTCTACTAAAGTATCAGATCTTTAAAATTAAATATAATTTATTAGCCATTTTAAATTAGTAAAAAATAAATATTTTTATAATATTAGATATTCAAAACTATATTATCTAAATTTTTATATATATTAAATAAATATTTTAATCTAGTTTTATATAATAAGATATATTATTTAAAAAATAATTTATTTAATATATTATATACAGTTCAGTAATTAAAAAAAATTTAATTTATTTATAATAATAATATTGTTTTTAAAATATTTATTATTAAATCTAGAAATAAAAAACTATTTAATTTTTTATTTAATTGTTTTTAGAAATATATATATCTATAAATTATAAATATTATAAAAAATATATTAAAAATATATTAATTATTAAACTAAGTTATAATTTATTAATTTTTAATATCATTTTTATTAATAAAAATAATTATAATATTAAAAATTATATTGTATTTATTAAAAAGAATTTTTTTAAATTTTATTTACTAAATAAAAATAGAAAATTTAGAATATTTATAAAACAAAATTAAAAGATAATAATTTTTAATAAATCTAAACTAAGTCATTATAAATATTATTAATAAACAAAATAATTATATAAATTTATAGTAAATATTTTATAATTAAATTTTATTATATTTTAGTAGTTAATTATTATAAAGAAATTATTAAAAATATTAAATATTCTAAGAAAGGAAATTAATTTTGGTTTTTATATAATATCTAAAAAATAATAATAAAAACCTTTTTTATAAAAAGAATATTATAAAAATTATTTATAAAACTTTTTAATAAATATTTAAAAAAATTTATATATAAAATAAATTTAAAAAATTAAATAATAAATCAATTAAATTAATAAAAACAGTTTTAAAAATATAGCTGATATTATTAATTTTTAAAAATTCAATATTTTTTTTCTAGTAAAAAAATCAGGATTAATCATAAGATTTTATATATTTAATTAAAATAAAGAAATTAGAATATAATTATTAAAAATTTAAAAAAAAACGTTTTTTATAATAATTTTAATAATATAATATTAAATTTAATTATTATTAAATAAATTAATATATTTTAAATATTATTAAATCAAAAAAGTATTTAAAAAAAGTTTTTTATAATATTAATAAATATATTATTATTTTTAATAATAATTTTAAATTTTATAAATAATTATATAAAGTTTTTATAATAAATAATTTATAATAAAAAATTAATTTATTTAAAAAGTAATAATATTTAAAAAAATATTAATATTAATAATTTCAATAAAATATTTAATATAATAATAGAATATTAAAAAATAAAAAATTTAAAAATAAAAAACAAAATTTAAAAAAATAGAATATAAAAAAAACATAAAAAAAAATAAAAAAAAATTGAATAAAAATAATAAAAAATAATAATGTATCAGATTAATATAGAGTTTTTCAAAATTAAAAAATTAATATAAATAAAAATATTTTTATTTTAAAAAATTTATAAAAACTTTATAAATATATAAAATTATTATAATAATTTTAAATAATATAAATTATAAATTAATAAATTTATTAATAGTAAAGTTTTCTAATAAAAATAAACTAGAAAATAATATAAAAATAATATAAATCAAAATATTAAATTATAATTTAATAATATAATACTATTTATTATTATTAATTTTATATTTATTAATTATTAATAATTTAAATTAAAAAATGAATATAATATTTATTATTTTTAAAATATGTTAATTAATATTATATTAAAATTAAAAAATAAATTCTAAATTTTAAAACTCTTAAATAAATATAATAATATTATATCTATATTATATAGTTTTTGTTTATTTTTTATAATATTAATTTAAATTTATAATTATAGTATTTTAATTAAATTAATTATAAAATAAAAATATTTTATTCTAAAATAATTAAGATATAAAAAAAATAAAATTATAAATATTTTTATTTATATTAATAATAATTCAAGATTATAAATTATTAAAATATAATTTTTAGCTATTAGTAAAATATTTATTAATAAAAAATTAGTATATTATATAAATATTTTATTATTATATTAATTTTAAAAAATAGATTAATAAATTTTAAAAATTTTTTAAATTTATAATAAATAAAAAATTAATAATAATAAATAGTATTATATTATTAAATTATAAGAATATAATAAATAATCTTAATTATAATCTAATAATACTAGTCTTAGTTTTATTAATAAATAAAATATTCCAAAATAAATAATAAAAAATATAAATAATAAAAAATATAAATAATAAAAAATATAAATAATAAAAAATATAAATAATAAAAAATATAAATAATTTTATATTATAATTTATAAATTTAATTTCTAGATTAAAAAATATTTTTAAATTCAAAGATATATCTAGATTAAAATATATTTTATATATTAATAGTAATAGTAATAAATTTAACAGTATAAATTTAAATAAAAATAAATTTAATTTTCAAAAATAATAAAAATTAATTAATAAAAAAATACTTTATATTTTTAAATAAAATATATATTAATAATTTATATTTTTTTAAGTAATTAATTTTTAATATAACTATATATAGATTTATTATTAAAGTTTTATTTAAATCTTAATCTTTAGTTTTTAATATAGAAATATTTTAAAATTAATATATTATAACATTTAATATTCTATATTTATTTAATTATTTAATAATTAATATATTTTTATAAAAGTTAGATATATTTAAATAATATATAAAAAGATTTATTTTTTTATTTAAAATAATTATGAATTATATTAAAATAGTTTTAATATAATAATTTATATAATAATATTTTTATTAATATATTAAATAATTTTTTTAATATATTGATAATTTAGTAGTAATATAAATTATTTATAAATTTCTATTATTATTTTATAATATTTTTTTATTTAAATTTAATTTAGAAAAAATATATTTTAATATAATTTAGTATTCTAATAATCTTATTAAACTATAAAATTCTTATATTTAAGAATTATATTTATTAATAATATTAAAAGAATATATATAATCTTTAACTAGATAAACTATTTTTTGTTTTTAATAATTTTATTAAATTGTTTTTATAAAATTAGATTTATATACTAGTTTTCTATAATAAAAATCTATTATTTTTAAAATTTAGTTTATTATTAAAATTATTTAATTCAACTAGATTAAAAATAGGATTTTTTATTAATTTTTATAATTAGTTAAATATAATAAAGTTTTATTTATTAATAAAAGATAATATTATTAAAATTCTAGTAAAATTTATTTTATATTAGATTAATATCTAATTATATAATTAGAGTTAGTCTAATACTAAAACTTTTATTTTTATTTATAAGATTCTAAATATATAAAAATAGATTTTTTTTAAATAGAATTTAAATTTTAATAATTTAATTATAAATATTTTCTTTAGCTAGCTTAGTAGAAATATAGTTTTTTTTATATTAGTTTTATTATTTATTAATAATTTTAAAACTTATTAAAATATATATTAAATTATTAAAAACTTTCATATAATTTATTATAGACTGGATTTAATAGTAGAAAATGATAATAATAAAATTATAATAATAAAATTAAATATTTTTTTAGATTAGTTAAAAATTATAAATAATAGTTTACTGTCTTCTCTGATACTATAGGACCAGTTATAAAAGCCTAACCGCCAACCCCCCTGGGCCACTATGTAGTGAAATGTTCCTCCTCATCCTTGAGAAGGATATACCTCCGCATTTCACGAACGAATTGGAAAAAAAACCCCCCGCCGGTAAAATAGAATCGGAAATCATCTAGTAGACCCAATCAAATTGACACAATCAAACAGACAAAATCAAATCAAATACAAAATATGATAGAAACCCACGGAGTATCCCCCGGCATCCCTCCCTCGGAGCACGGTCGACCGTGCCCCGACCCGTCCCCTCCGACCCTACATCATCCGGATTGAGCATCCGTCCACCAATGCCAGCCCTATAGCAGCTACTCTTCCTAGCTCTTCTATCAAGAGTTCACATGCAAGTACCTAGACATCTCCCCGGAAATACACCCGCACAGCGAAAAGCATAATATAAAACTAATACCCCCGATCTGACCTCAATCTCAAACCCAGCGTTATAAATCCCGCCAGCCCAGCCCCAACCCAATCCTACCAGCAATCCAATCCCACCAACAATACAATACCACATATACACACAAACCCAAAACCCCCAACACCTACTCACTCTATCCATACCCCACCCTACAAAACTGAACATGGACCCCAAGACCCCCACCGCCTCCGCCCTCGCCGCCCTCGCCAACCCCTCCTGTCTTCTATACGGGCCCCTCGACGCGCGCTACGAAGACCGTCCCATTCCCACCATCGACGACCCTCACGACGTGATCGTCAAGATCGCATATACCGGTGTTTGCGGGAGTGATGTACCTCTCCCTCCCTCTTTCCCATCTCCCCCCTATCCCCATATACAACCCCCCCTCCCCCAACCCACCTAACAAAGCAAAAAAAAAAAAAAAAAAAGGTCCACTTCCACAACCACGCCGGCATCCGCACCTTCATAACCCCCTCCCACCCACTAACCCTCGGCCACGAATCCTCCGGCACAATCCACGCCACCGGCCCCGCCGTCCACACGCTCTCCCCCGGCGACCCCGTCGCCCTAGAACCCGGCATCCCGTGCCGGCGCTGCCCGTCCTGCAAAGCGGGGACATACAATCTGTGTCCGCGGATGCGCTTCGCTGCAGATCCACCACACACGCACGGTACACTAACGCGGTACTACAAACTGCCGGAGGATTTTTGTTACAGGTTGCCCGACGGGGTGGGATTGAGGGAGGGGGTGTTGATGGAGCCGTTGGGGGTGGCGGTGCATGCGGTGCGGCTGGCGGGGGTGAGGCCGGGGATGAGGGTTGTTGTTTTTGGGGCGGGGGCGGTGGGGG
>KZ826124.1:0-28885 GCA_003184645.1 Aspergillus ellipticus CBS 707.79
AATCTATTTAATCTATTTAATCTATTTAATCTATTTAATCTATTTAATCTATTTAATCTATTTAATCTATTTAATCTATTTAATCTATTTAATCTGTCTAATCTTTATAATTTATTTAATCTCTTTTTTTCTGACTCTAAAAAGTATACTATATTTTAAAAAAGACTTTTACAGAATCTAATATAATAAAAATAATATCTAATATTAGATAAATTATTAAAATTATATTATTTTTTATATTATTTAAAATAGTAATTATAGTAGTAGAGAAATTAAGAAAACTAGATCTTTATCTCTATCTGAATATATATAATATTTAAAAATTTAAATAAAGCTAGTTCTCTTATTTCTAATAATAATCTATTTTTTAGATTATTTTTAAAATTATTTATATTTTTATTTTTACTAATATAAAAAATAGTAATTATTTTATTTTTTTTTTACTTTTTAAATATAAAAATAATTAAATCTGGATTAAGATTATTAAAAATATTCTAGTATTTTTTATTAATAATAAAATAATTAGTATATATCTAAAGTATTACTATTTTAATTATATTAAAATAAAAATAGTTCCGGTAATAATAGCAGATATCTTAAGAATTATTAAATAAATATTTAATATTAATACTATTAATAATAATTAAAAAAAATCTTTAATTATCTAATAAAAAATAAAAAACTAATTATAGTAAGATTTTTAATAAATAAAAATATTAGTATATTTTATAGTATCTAGAATAATATTAATTTAATTAAAAATATTTTTATAAGTTATATATCTTTAATATTTAAATATATTTTAAATTTTTTAAATATTTTAGTTACCGGTAAGAATCTCTAGTATTTAAAAATATTATAAAAGACTTTATCCAGATCTGATAGTAATCCGGGGATAATTAATAATATATTAATAGCCGGATTCTGACTGTAATAAAAATAGAATATTTTTTTAAAAATAATTCAGTATTTATAATACTAATCAATATTATTATCTAGCTAGATATTCTTTTTAAACTTTTTAAATTTTAATATTAGATCTAGAATAATTATAATTATATAAATATAGTCTTCTATCTAGTAAATATAATAATAATATTTTTAAAGTTTTTAATATATATATTATAAATTTTTAAGAATCTTTTTTTTTAGAGTATCTGTTTTCTTACTAATTAATCAGTTAATTAAATAATCTAAATAATTAAAAAAAATATTATAAATATTATAAATCTTATAATAGTAGACTTATTATTTTTAAATAAATAAAATAAAAAAAAAATATAGAAATTTAAAAAAATATTTTATTTATTTTTATTTAATTATAATAAAATAAAAATAATTAATATTATTATAATTATAATACTAAATAAAATTTTTAATTACTTAAGAAAGATTAAGTATCTAGTAAATTATAAGATAGATTAAGTTCTAGTAAGTTTTATAATTAAAAAAAAGATAATAAACTAAATCTAATTTAAATTATTAAATAAACTAGAACTTTTTATAGTATTAAAAGCTTATATTTATAAATTATATAATCTTTTAAATCTATAATTAAGAATTAATATAATTAGCTATTACTAAAAAAAGATTTTTAGAATCTGTTTATAAAAGATTAATTTAAATAATTTTTATTATAGATAGTAGAAGTTTTTTATATTAGTTTTTTATAGATAATTTCTAGAATATTTTATATTAGTTTCTTACAGATATCTTTTAGAATATATTTTTTTAAAAAGTTTTAAAATATTAGAAAAAATTTTAAAATTTTTATTATAATTCTTCTATATATATTTAATAATATTATTTAAAGTCTTAATCTAAAGTTTTTATAAAAAAGTATTAATTATAAATTAAATTATATAAGTAAGACAGAGTATATAATACTGGCTTTAAATTATTATTATAAGATTAGAATTAAATAAAATATTATAAAACTGGCTGCTCTAGCTGAGCTGAGTCCGGAGTTTAGATAAGATTATACTAAATATTAAACTATTATTACTAGTATTATCAGTTATTATATCTAATAACTAATAGAATAAGTTATATTTATATAATACTAATAGAATAATTATAGTTAGATTCTTACTAGTATAAGATCTAGATACTAGTTAGAAATCTAGTAAAACTTTATAATAATTTATATCTTCTATTAAAAAATATCTAGTTAAAGTAAAAAATATTTCTAATCAGGACTAGTCTAGTAGTCTACTGTAATTAATATCTATCTAATATCTAAAAATTTTAATAATAACTATATATATATATTAGAAAAAATAGTAGTTTTTATTTTTCTCTTACTTCTTACTTAAATTTAGTATTGAAATATATATAAAGTTTGAGTAAAGAATAAAGTAAAAATAAGATAAAAAAAAAAGATACAATTAGCTAATTTAGCTAAAGGGAAGGATTTAATAGAAAAAAAAAACTGATCAGACTTGATCAAAGGATTGATTCTGATTCGAATTGATTGAATCGCTTGAATTACTTATACTGAATTACTTCTGTTAAATTACTTAAATAAGAATAAAGTAAATAAGTAAAGATTAAGACTATATTTATATTTATTTACCTGTCAGGTTGAATTATTATAAATTATACCTAGATTATAATACTTTAAAATTAATAAAGTTATAAAATACTAAATATAATATAAAGATAGAGTAAAATAAGTTTAATAAGTAAATAAAGATATAATATTTTATATAAGCAGGAAGAGTATTTACTTAATTAGCTGAACCGGATTATAGAAGATCGGAGATAACTGCTGTAGAGTTCAGAATAATTTATTATTAAGTTGGCTGGACCTGTCTGTAGGTCGGAGATAGCCGGTTTCAGGAGAGATGATTAATCAGTGAATGAAGTAGAGTATTCCAGCCGACAATATATATCTTTTAATAATTTTAAAAAATATTCTTTAAACTGTATTTAATTAGAAGAACTTAATTTTCAGTAGAAATATAAAACTATAAGATTAATTATCTATTTAAATTAAATATATTTAACAGTTCAGAATAGTAAGTAATAAATAATTATAAAACATAAGATTTAATTCTAAAAGTTCTGTTTATTATAAACTACAGAGATCTAGAAAAAATAATAATTAAAAAAAATTTATTTTTAAAAAATATATAAATATCTGTAATAATTCTTTACTTAATATCTAACTAATTATTTATTTAGATACTACTAATAGTACTTTTTTCTTATAATCCTTATAAAGATAATAGCTTATAGAACTAGTTTCTAAGTTTTTAATTTCTAGATATTATAAAATATAAAAATATATAATATAATAAATAAAAAAAATTTTATTAAAAAATAATATATTTTTCTAAATATTATTTTATATTATTAATATCTTCTTCTAACTGAAATAAAATAGTAGCTTTTAAGCTTATATATAAGTTTTAGAAAAGATTATTTTTTATTATTAATTCTAGAAAATAAAAAGTTTTTTTTATAAATTAAATATTAAATAATCTTTTAATTCTTTATAATATATATAATCTGGAGATTTAGAAAAAAAAAATCTGGTTTAAAAAACTTATCTTAATTTAAATATTATTATAATTTATAAAAATCTAAAAAATAGAAAAAAAGAGTTTAATAATATTTTTTAAAAATAAATTAAATAACTATAATTAATTTATAATTTTAAGACTACTTTATAAATAATAAATATAAAAAAATAAAAATAAAATATTTTATAAAAATAATTTATTTTATTTTAAAATATATTTTTATATAAATATAATTTATTATATTTTATTTATTTTATAAAACCTAGTAAATAAAAAATTATATTTTAAATCTAGAATTATAAAATAGTTTCTTTTTTTAAATAAAGATAATTAAAATATAATAAATTATTATTAAAAATAGATCTTTATATTAATAAAAAAAATCTAGAAAAAACTTTTATAGAATTCTCTAAAAAATATAATATCTAATATTTAATTAAATAATTATTAAAAAATATAGTTATTAAAAAAAACTATATAAATAATATTATATAGATTTCTTTTTAAATTTAATATATAATACAGATAATTCAGCTTTTTTAAATAAAAAATAAAAATATAATAAATTATTTAAATTAGAGTAAAAAAAAGAATAGTAGAAAAAAAATAATATATTTATTTTTAGTAATTTAATTAATAATAAATATATAGTTTTTCAGTTATTATATATTATAATTAAAATATACAGTTTAAACTAAGCTATAATTATATATATTTATATATATTTTTTACTATAAAAATAATAATTTTATAAAAAATTAAATTTTATTAATATTATTAAAATTTTCTGATTAATTCTTCTAGATAGAGATAAAGAAGATATTAATATTTTTTTTAATTATTTTTTTTTAATTTAAAAAACTTATTTCTATATATTTTTAAATAATAGTTAGAATAGTTAGATTAATAATTATTTAATCTGAATATATTTTAATTATATTAAAGCCTAAATAGATATAGTAAGTAGATCTTAATATTAAGAATAATTAAGATAGTTAACTATTTATTTTTAGTTATACTACAGTCAGATATAAAAATTTTCTTAATCTAATTATAACCTGGCAGTCAGGTATAAAAATTCTAATTAACCTGACCTGACCTGGCTGTTAGCCACTCTAATCCCTACTCTCTTATAATACTATCTAGGATCTTACTGATTAGATAATTATATAAAAGTCAGGTCTTAAGTAATCTTTTATATAATAAATAGTTTTAAATACTAGTCTTTTTCTATATTTTTTATCTTTATACTAGGCAACTTAGTTCAGCTCTAGTATAAATCAGATTATTCTTTATTTCTTTATATAATACTCCTATTTAGATATTAATTTATAGTAAAAATCTACTATATCTTCCGGTTAAAAATCTCTTTTAAATCTTAATATAGTATAATCTTTTCTAACTAGCAGTCTAATACTGTAGTTTCTTTTAAAACTAAAATATATTTATTTATTATATAAGTATAATTTAAAATATTAATTATTAATTAAAAAATAAAAAAAATAATATTTTAAAAATTAATCTATAATAATTAATTTATAATAATTAAAATATTTTACTAAAATATTATTATAATATAACTTAAAATTATCTTTTTTAAATATAAAAATTTTTAAATGTAATATTATTTATATATTAAATATAAGATAATTTTATATATTTAAAAATTTAAACTAAAATTTTATAAAAGTTTTTATTTTAAAAAATAATATAATTATAAAATATTTTTCAATTAAAATTAAAACTATTTTTTTCAAAATTGATTTAATTTAAATTTTTATAAATTTCTTTGAAAATTTATTTATAAAATAAAAAATATAAATTATCTAATTTATTTTTTATTAATTTTAGTCTAATATATAAATAATTAGAATGAAATAATTAAAAATTTTTAATTATATATAAAACATTTTTAATTTAAAATATTATAATTTAATTTAATATTAAAAAATTTATAAAATTAATAATATAATTTATTAATTTATAAAAAACAATTAATATAAAAAATTAATAAAAAATTATATTAAAATTAAAAAAATTATTATTATTTTTTTAATAATTAAATATTTTTAAAAAAGTTTATAATAATATATATTTCAATATAATTATAAAATATTTTAATCAATTAAATAATTAATAATATTTATTTTAATATATTTATTAAAATTTATAGAAATTTTAAAATTATTTTAAATATAAATAAAAATGTAAAAATAATATATAATTTTTACTTTTTTTAATTTTTTTAAAAATATTATAATAAATTTTTTTTAATAAAATTTTGAAATTAATTTATTGATATATTTTTATTCAATTATTTAAAAAATAATCTTTTAAAAAGAATATTATTTTATTTTTTTATAATATAGTTTTTTAAAAATATTTTAAAATAGATATTTTAAATTAATAATTTATTTTTAATATTTTGAAAAATTAAAATATAAAATAAAATAAAAAATATTATTAAATTTATTTTTATTCTTATTTTAATTTAAAAATAATCTAGAAAATAATTAAATAAAGTTTATTAATAACTTATTAAATAACTAATCTTTTTATAAATAAATAACTTTTTATTTTAAATTATCAGTTTTTTTAAATTAATAAAATATAATTTTAAAATAATAATAAACAATTATTTAAAATTATTTTTAATAAATAATATCTTCTTTAAATAATTAAAAAAAAAAGAATCAAAATATAATTAAATTTATTTATGAAAATAATTAAAGCTAATCTATATTTAGAAAATAGACTAATTCTTAAAGAATTAGTAGTAGATTAGTAAAACTTACTACTATATACTGAGCAGAGTAGTCAGAATCGTTTATTAATAATCTTATAACTTTATTAATTATCTTATTAATATATTACCCTAATATCTCTGACTGCTGTAGACCAGCCTGTTCTATCATAATAATCTTCTACTCTATTAAAGTAATAGCTTTACTAAAGATTAGAATTATTAGAAGTTACTACTTTAATAAAGTAGAAAATTATAGATTAAATAAAATAAAATATTATTATTATTTAAGAAAGAAACTAATCTTTAAAAAATTCTTCTTTTTTAAAAAAAAAATCAGTTTATTTTATATATTATAAAATAATAAAAAATAAATATTATTATAAAAAAAGAAAAGTATCAGAATAATATAATAAAATAGACTGAACCCCTGATAAATCAGCAGTACTGATAGAGGTAGTATACTAAGCACCTGCAGGTATAGTATAATAACTAATCTATTAATTAATTATTATAATAAAAATTAATTAATTATTTTTAAAGACTCTTAATTATAGGAATATATAAATATAATTTATATATAACTAGTCTAGTATTATTAATTTTTTAATATTTAAATTCTAGTTTTTTTATATATATAATAAGCTTTTAATAATATATTTTAAAAATTTTTCTTTAGATTTTCTCTATTAAAAAATATAGATTTTAGTTAATCTTATTATATATAAATAACTTAGTATTATAAATTTAGATTATTATTAATTCTTTAATATTATAATTCTAGAATAATTTAGTTTTAATATATTAGCTATTTATTTTTATATTAGTTTACTAATTATATAAATTATAATTATTTTTAGATTTTAATAAACATAATATTATATATATATAGAATTTAAAATTTTTTTATACAAATAGTTTATTATATTTTAGCTAGAATGTTTTTAAACTAGTTAATAAATAATTAGAGTTTTATTAGTTATTTAATTTTATAAAAATTTAAATAAAATTCTAGATTTTTATTTAATAAAAGATTTTTTTATTTTAAATAATAAATTAATAAAATTATATTTATTTAATTTATATTTAATTATAAAATTATAAATATTATTAAATATTTTATTAAAATTTTATTTATTATTATAAATATATTTATAAATTATATTAGTTTACTTAACCTGTGATTAACCGGCGGGTCTAATTTCTCAGTAACTAAGCCTATTTTAAAAGACAGTAAAATTAGATAGAATACTGCTGTCTGATTTTAGTCTAATTTCTATCTAATTCTGTCTATTTCTGCCTAATTTCTGTTTTAACTAATCTTTTTAGAACTAGTACAGGTATAACAGTTAACTGCAGTTAACTGTTCTATCTGACAGTTAATCTGATCTTATACCTTAACCTGACCGCCAGGTTATGGCCAGGTTAAGGTTAAGGTATAACGGTCAGGTTAAGCCGCTCTAGCTTCAGTCCTATAACAAGTAATCTTTTTATAATTTTAAAATAATTAATAACTATTATATATAATAACTACTAAACTATAAAATAATAGTTAATAAGAGTAAGTAATTATTTGTAATAATAAAATATAATAGTAATTAATAGTGATATATAATATTTAAATATTATTAAATATTATTAAATATACTGCAAGCCTCTCTACACAGCCCCGCGGGCCCCTATAGTATTTTCGGCCGCCTGTTCACCGTCACATCGGAGCTTTATATTGCAGAACGGAGCCATGCAATCAATGAATACTACGGGCTACGGCCTACCACCTAAGCTTGCAGCCTGGTCCCTTGTCGAGGTCACGTTGTCTTCGGTCATTAGATGTATGATACAGCAGCCTCGCTTGCTTTGGCGCTCGAAAGGGTCAAGAGTCAACAGGGGGAAATGATGCTTTAGTCACTATTTCTCATCTAAAATCATGAACCACTTGGTGGGTTCAGATCCGACCATTCCTGGCGTCTGTTCCCATCGTCATTCTAGCTCCGCTCGCTTCCTCGCAACCGCACGGCCTGGCCGTACTTTTGCAGCTTCGTGATTAGAGCATCACCGTGCTTCACCACATCCGCGTACTGCTTGTTCTTATCGTCCGGGCGGTTCGTCTCAATGATGCCGTTAACACGGTCAATAGTGCATGCAATCCGGTTGCTGGCAATGAACTTGGCAAGATCCCTGCGGCTGTTAGTCAATGCGGTCGAGTAGATTCGTCCAAGTGCGGACTTACCGATCCAAATAGTCAACAGTGACCCCGAAGTCGCTGGCCATGCTGTTCAGGCCCACCACGCGATAGCTCTGCAGCAGTTGCTGGTACGCCCGGAGTCTCATTTCCCGCACAAACCACGCGCGGTGCTCATACAAGTAACGATCCTGGTTGAGGAAGTTATCCTCCACCGCCGCCAACGACACAAAGAAGGTCCGGTAGTTGCCAGTATACAGGCTGTCAACCAGGTTTGCGAGGGGGGAGAAGTCCACAGGTGACTCCGTTTCAGCCTGAGCACCAGAGCCGGTCCCGAACGTGGCCAGGTTGACGATGGTAGTTGCCGCGGCTGGCGTGGTCCTGGAAACAGTGGCATCCTTCATCTCCTCATCTTGGGCGCCCGGTCCGGAGGAGATCTCACCAGTCAGAGCGGCCAGCCGATCCTCTCCGGGTCCAAGAATAGCCTTGATCTCAGGTGCGTCCACGACCTTGGCCTTGAAATCAACTCGCTTCAGAGATAATGAGCCGGCGAGAATAGAATAGATGACCAAAGATGAATAACTGCACAATTCGTAGCTGGTGAAGGTAGACAGACTGTCGAGGAGTAGAGGAGCAGCGAGGCTGTAAGAACGGATAGTGAGCAAATGCAGCCCCTTGTACGCCTTCAGGCGATTCCTCCGATCCCAATCACCGCCACTCTCGATGAGGGTGTTTGCACGTTCAATGTTCTTCTTAACAGACAGGGTGTCTCCGAAGAAGAGACCAATCCGAATCATCGCTAGCATCAGGTCGATCTTGGTTCCAAGGAATGTCGTCTTCTCGAGGAGGGTTTCGTAGGATTCGATAGCTTTGTCCTGCCGTGCGTGCCCATATCAGTATACCGACCATCGAGGACCAATATCATCCCAGGGCTTCTAAAGTCATAAATTGTCCAGGCATACCTTATCACCAACCCGCGCCCAGAATTCAGCGCGCTTCCCTCGTGCAGCCAACACCTCAGTTTCCCCGGCGGCCTCCTCCGCCTCATCTTCCTCCTTTTGGAAAGCGTCCAGCTCCTTCCGGTTATCCTCCACTAGCGACTGGTACAGAGACCCATCCCAAGGGAGATCGATCTTCTGGGCCGACTTGCGCGAAGCCAACATATTCGACGTAAGCAGGGACTTGCCCGGGACTTGAGGAACGCCTTCACCGGAGTGGTTCAGGATGCCTTCGACGGGGTGTGCGAGGTGCCGGTAAAACGGGGCCATCTTATTCTCCGATATGACATCCTGAAGCTTCTTCAATGATGTCTGTCGCACCGCTTGGGGGCATGCTGGGTTGGAGAGGTTGAAGACATGTTGGGCAAGGGCGAGGTCGGGGTACTTTATGTACTGCGGATCGGACCCCATGCTGGCGACGGGAGAGAAACAGCGGGATTGAGGAAAGGTTATTGCAGGATTCGAGAGATAAGAAGGCTAAAACGGGACGGAAGGTTGAGTGGTTCGTGAGCAGAGGATGATGGATGAGGCAGATACATCACGTATGGAGCGTAGCTGACCCGACCCGAGCTCAGCTGGGGAAAGGTTGTTCCGACGCCGAGCTCTCTTCCCGGTTCTTAAGTAGTTAAGGCCGCTCGCTGCCTTACCAATCCAACGACGTACTGTTTACTCCGTAGCAGCCATGCATCATCCAGCGATGCCTACAGCACCCCATGGCCTCCGCCTTCAATGGAGTTCCTAACTTTTAACCACGGTCGCGTGAGGTAATGGACGGGGTCTGTCAATAGACTACAATCTTTAATTGCACAAACCGAGGCCTTCTTCCCACCTTCCTTAATGGTTGTTATTTCGACTCGACAGGGCTTAGTGTGAGGATCTACGGAGTAAAGTGGCTGCAATCTCAGATATTTCCCACCACATGGAGTAGTGTGACTGCATCCTGTCGTATGCCACCTGCCATGAGATAATGCGGCTGGGCTACCGGATCCGGCAACTTACAAACAGTGTGCTGAAGCATTAAGAATGTTTTGTATTGAGCCCCCGGCTTCTCCGGATTTTTTATGACACGCTGCCCCGGTCACTGTCGAGATTAGCACTGGGCGGGCCAAGGACATGCCTGTGCGCTTGCGACTCAATGCATTACCAGAACTTTATTTAACCCCCAATGAAGGCCTGGCGTCGAATATCCCACTAACTTCGTTCCAGCAGAGTTACCCTCATGAAGCAAAGGTGTAGAGCGAAATCCAATCAACTTCTCCTTGGTTGGGGTGTTGAAAGATGGTACATACAGGTGGTACATAGGTGCATAGGCATGATTTCCAGATCGTCAAAAGCTGACGGAATACGGAGTACTACATCCGATGCTCGTCATTGTTGCATCTTCCTCCATGAGGGCAATTGTAAAGGACTCCGAGAGCGGTGGATTACGAGATGAAAACTGGAAGCTTTATCAACTGATCTACCTACTTTAGGAGATTACAACGGAGTACTCCGAACCCTGTCTACCCAAGGCCCACCCAAACTCTCAAAGAGAATCCATCGGTCCCTCAGTCCCGCCTCAACTGTGGCCGTCTGCAGCCCTCAAGCCAACTGGCTACCTTGCAGGTAAATTACCACTTTCTAATATACGTTGCGCTATGAGATATGGCGGCCAATGTGAAGTAAGCCAGCGCCTTGTCCATATAAATTATAATGTTATCTACTCCGTACTGTGTAGGAGCATGCAACCATCAGGTGAGATGGAGCCAAGAGCAAGCGTCCTTAGCACAAAGCGACGAGACATTCAGTCATAGCTGGGCGAATAACAGCCGGCGAATCGTGGAGTACGGTGGTCCAGGCCGAAGCCAGTCTAGCGCGGCGTCGCTCGTGCAGCCGAAGACGGGGAGCGGGGCTCCACTTCACTGCGGTCAGAACTCAGAAGGCGCTAAGGCTGCTCCATACTACACCCTCGCCTGGAACTAAACAAACTAACCCTCTCCAACCTCTGGTGCTGGAGGGGCTTGGATCAACTGGGAAATCTGGCATGTACCTCAACATCGGTTCTCCGATGGTCCTCCTGGGCTTGTGTGGATCTCGTTTCCCGTTTTTCTCACGCCAAATTTCTTGCTTTCTTCTATTATATCATCGTGACCAACCCATATAAGAGGCCCTGCCCACTTGATCTTTTTGGACGCTTTCTTTCTCCCTCACCGACTTTAGTAATCAAAAATTGCAGTTGTGTGATCTTACGAAAAGGCAGTCACCATGGAGCCAAAGACGGGTGCTGAGTCTAAGGTAGAAGCACCGCCTGAAAAGGACTCCACTTCCCTTGAAGCAGTGCCTTTGGATGCGAATGCACAGGGCAAAAGTCGGTGGCAGCGCAGCTGGCCTACCATTGCTTGTGGCGCCGGTCTTTTCTCCGATGGTTATCTTAATGGTGTAAGTGCTCTCTCTTCCTCTTGTGATCTGGTACATCTTACTGGGCCTTTCTGCTCCCCGGGCTTTGATGGTACCCTGATCTGTTAGTAACTTGGTCCATCTCAGATCATTGGTCCTGTCAATACCATTCTTAAGAGGCTTTATCCCCAAGAATATGCCAACTCTCCCGCCAGCCAGAATGTCTCTTCCATCACCTTTGCGGGCACAGTGGTGGGTATGCTTATATTCGGGTACACAAGTGATCACTGGTCGCGAAAATGGTCTTTGATGATTTCCACAATCATCCTGTTTATCTTTGCCGCGCTATGTGCTGGTGCTTACGGGTATCATGGAAGCCATTATGGGTTATTTGCTGCTCTTACAGCATATCGGTTCTTCCTGGGAGTGGGCATTGGCGGCGAGTACCCAGCAGGGTCTGTCGCAGCAGCCGAGAACACTGGTGAACTTAAAGAGGGTCATCGCAATCGATGGTTTGTGATGTTCACCAATTTTCAGATTGACTTCGCTTATGTCGTCTCCGCTCTGGTTTCTATGATTTTGGTCTTGGTATTCACTGAGAATCATCTTCGTGCGGTTTGGCGTATTGGATTGGGACTCGGCGTCATCCCTCCTCTCAGTCTTATCTATTTGCGACTGAAGTTGGAGGAGCCTGAGGAATTCACTCGGGAGCGCATGCACAAGTTTCCCCTTTGGTTGATTCTCAAGTGAGACCCCTATCATAGATTTCATCTTGAACATCAGAGTATATGCTAAACTGCCCGTGCCCAGGTTCTATTGGAAGCGCCTGGTTCGTTCTTATTGTTCGTTTGTTTTGATCATCACTAATCATTACAGCTTGTCTGCTCACTGATCTGGTTTCTCTACGATTTTTCTTCATATTCTTTCAGCATCTACTCATCAGACTGGATCGCGATCATTCTGGGAGACGACGCCCCTCTCTGGAAAAGCTTCGGTTGGACTACCCTGACGTATTCATTTTACATCCCTGGCTCCTTTCTAGGCGCCCTGGCAAGTGACTGGTTGGGACCTCGCAACACCTTGGCTCTTGGTGTTCTCCTGCAAGGCATTGTTGGATTTGTCATGTCTGGCTGCTATGCGTATCTCTCGACAGCAAAGAACGTCGCAGCATTTGTGGTGGTATTCGGGTAAACCATATTCTTCCTCCGTTTTCTTGCAACAACTAACCTTTTAATGTAGCATCTTCTCGAGTCTGGGTGAATTTGGCCCCGGTGATAACATTGGACTTTGCTGTGCCAAGAGCAGTGCAACTTCTGTTCGAGGCCAGTTCTACGCTATCGCTGCAGCGGCCGGGAAAATAGGCGCCTTTGTGGGCACCTATGTGATTCCGATCATCCAGAACAATGCTCCTAATAAGGTCCGGTCCGGTCAAGATCCTTTTTTCGTCTCCAGTTCGCTGTGCATCTTCAGTGCTGCGTTGGCCTTTTTCCTCCTGCCAAACATTGGACAGGTATGACTAACCCTTCTGGTTGGAGATTTGGTAAGACGCGGCTAACAGCTAACTAATGGCTCGCTTTAGGATACCATCACGTATGAAGATGACAAGTTCCGTGCCTACCTCGAGACCCATGGATATGATACGTCTACCATGGGTAACCAAGAGGAGCAATAGGTTGCTATCGTAACTCACAGCCCGCGCACCCTACCCATCTAGCGCCAGCCCTTCCTTTACCAGAGCGACATCCCACTATAGGATGACCTTCCTATCCGGATAAAGCCCCAGCGACACTGACTACCAACGCGTCCCTATATCGAAGCAAGAAGTTCTAGCGATGTTGAGAACCCCCAAGCGACGTCCCGAAAAGTTATGCCCAGAAGCGCGATTGTGGTAGAAAGCATTTCCGCCGTGCGGGTGGCTAGGCTAGGATCTCCAGATGGGAAGTGGATCTTATAGTTAGACGAGTCACCCGAGATGTACTGTGTAGTAGACTCTAGAAGAGTTGTCAAATGACCCTTCAGCCACAATTCTGTGCCTATAATCCTGTGTCGTGGAAAGATGATAGGCTCTGAGACAGTGAGAGAATAGTGAGAGAGGTGAGTATCTATTTTTGGACAGGCCAGGAATAGATTGCCCTTGTTTTGTTCGGCCAGATGGGAGTCCGTCTTCCGGTGTATCAGCGTCTCCCTTGCCCCCTCCCTTCCTGGCTCCTGCAGCCGATCCGATGCCTCCGAGGGCCTGACACGTCAACTGCCGCGTTTCGCATGGGGTCCCTTGCAGCCTGGCAGCCCTCGGGTTCAGGCACCAAGGTTGACGGCTACCCACAGCAACAACCTCAATATCCACCGCCGCGGCCGGGTTCTTTCCCTCCCCACAACATAGCTTCCAGATTAATATGCACATACCCACCGTTGGCTGTTTCAACATATGCAGATATCCATGGTAGTTGGGTTGCTGGGGGCGAGAGTTGCCAGTTTGCCACCAATCAATGGTTGACCACCAATGACCCCCTTTTCGACCCCCTACTTTCGGATCTCTGCTGGTGGGATGTGACGCTACTGAAGCTGATTACTGGCTAGCTGCTGCTTGTGCGCCGAACAGCAGTCCAACATGACAGCCAAGTCCAATATTACCTGCGCCATCTACCGGGTAGGTATCGTCTTATTGGCCAGGCTCAATGCAAACTCCCACCCCCTGGATGTTAAACCAGCCTCTTTCGTCGTACCATGATGCGAGCATTCGGATTTCGGAGAGCATTTCTCGATCTAGATACTCGTCGGCAAACCCAATCTCTCACCGGCATGCACTGTTATCTCGCGCATCATAAGAACGACAGGCTCTCTCTCCATTCCGGACTCATTCCTTGACCTCGCGCGCCGATCCTTGTCCACAAGCGCAGCCAAGCTTTGCAGCTGCAATGCCCCCCCTGCAAGGGAGACGTCTCGAGACCCACAATGTACGTATCCTTTTAGGGATGCGCGATAGCGACCAGGTATCCTGCGTGCTGGTGCTGGATGAAGGGATGGTTGGAGTCGGTGGTTTTCGCAATGGGTGGGATGCTATGCTAGGTGTAGAACCAGCCTTACCACCGAAGCCCCCAGTCTCTTGCCCCGGGCGAAATCTGACTTGTATTCCTGACCGATTCTCATGGCTTTTTTTTCTCTCATAAACTTATTGACTTCAGGGAGTTCACGATAATCACCACTAAGCTGCGTGGAGAGTCCAAAGAAAGCATCCCACGTCAGGCTCGGAGATTGAGGCTTTTTTTGGCCCCAGTCGGACCCAGTGGAGATAGCTCTATTGCGTTAGACCAGGATGTTGCATCCGATTCTCGACATCAGCAATTATAATATCGTCCTCTGCGTCACAGGTAAGTAGACACTCGGATGCTGTATAACTGATATGACTGACATCTGTCAAAGGCCTGTACATTCTCCTATTCGGGTTTGTATCCCTAAAGCTCAAGCAGAGATGGTATCTCGGCGAAGCTTGTATGATTGTATAAGATTATGTGTATGAAAATAGTCGCTGATATCAACCCAGTGCCTGCCTTGATTATTGGTATCTCGTTTGGGCCCATCGGTGCCAAGTTTTTGAATATATCGCAATGGGGAGGTGCTGATGATAATAAAAAAAGCGAGATTGCCTATGTAAGATACTCTTGCGATATTTGATGGGTTTGCACTGATTGTTCCAGGGCTTGACACGTCTAGTGATCGGTATCCAGCTGGTCAAGGCTGGATATGAACTGCCCAAGAGATACTTGAAGCAACGCTTTGTGGAAATGATCATTTGCTTACTGCCTCTGATGACCATCTCATGGCTTACTACATCCGCATGCGTGAAGCTCCTGATCCCACGTATATCTTTTGTACGTTGAAATTTACCCACATTGATACTTCAGAGACGACTAACGGCCTTGAAACGACAGCTCGCAGCTCTCATCATCAGCGCCTGCGTGACATGTACCGATCCAATCTTGTCCCAAGCGATAGCCAAGGGCCCCTTTGCCGATAACTATGTCCGTCGGCCACTCCGAGAATTCATATCTGCTGAGGCGGGTGGAAACGACGGATTCGGTTTTCCGTTTCTATTGCTCGGCGTTTCTCTGTTGCGCTATGCCGAAGCACCAGCCAATACCCTCACGTTGGAGGTGTTTGATCTGGAGCGAGGAGTTCCCGACGTTCTCGGAACAACAGGGGCTGGTCGTTTCGGTGGCGGCGCTGGCACAGCACTGAAACATTGGGCCGTTGAAGGTGTTTTGTATATGATCTTTCTGGGTGCCTCTTACGGTGCCTTTGTGGGGTTTATGAGCCAGAGACTTCTCAAGAAAGCGTCCAAGAAGAAATGGGTTGACAATGAGAGCTTTACGCTCGTCCCTGTAGCAATCGGGTTGCTCGTCGTCGGCACCTGTGGCTGCTTTGGCTCAGATGAGACACTCGCCTGCTTTATTGCCGGGTCTGTCTTGAACTGGAATGGACTTTACCATGAAGAAATGCAAGCTCGACATGACTCGTTCAATCCAACGATCGAAACTCTTCTGAACTTCGGCGTATTCATGTTTCTGGGAGCAACCATGCCATGGGGACAGTTCCAAAGTCCCCATCACACAGGAATCACCCTCTGGCGACTGTTTGGGTTAGGCTTCATGGTCCTAGCTTTTCGGCGTATTCCAGCCATCCTGGTTGGATACCGATTCATGCCCAAGGTTTGCAGGAACTGGAAGGAGGCGCTCTTCCTGGGGCATTTTGGGCCGATCGGTAAGCCTGCATATGCCTTTGGTCCCTGATTTTCCCGTTGACGTCAATTTGCAGGTGTGGGCGCGATCGCATATGTAGAATACACTCGACGACTGTTCCCGACTCCAGGACAAAGTGACCGGGAGATCAACAATTTGACGGCTGCTATGGTACCAGGTGAGGATTAGGCTAGAGATCTGAGAGGCGCGCACATGGCTTCTAACCAATCTATCCAGTGGTCTATTGGCTAGTCCTTTTCTCAATTATCGTCCACGGGCTGTCAGTTCCGGCTCTAAACGCACTCTACAAGGCCTTCGATGTGCCCCGGATCTATGACCACCCTGTTTCGGTGATACTTCTGTCCGAGAACGAACCTCTACCCAACAACAGTACGATGGAGCGCGGTCGGCATTCGATGATCATCAACAACCGGTTTTCGCGGCCGTCAGGGAGTGACGATGAGACGGAGAGCAAAGAGGACACGGAGACAATGCTTAGACAAAGTGAAGAAGGGCCGACCGAAGAACGCGTTCAACGGCTATCTACGCAGGGTTCGGCAGATCAAACATACAGAGCCGTGGATATAAGAGGCATTGTGTAGCCCGGATTCTACAGCCTGAGCTCGGAATAGATCGATACGGAATATCCGTTCATTCATCGAGAGTCTATCATCGTCATCGTCGTCGTCATCGTCATCGTCATCACCGCATCCATATCACCAAGAGCGCTCAACCCTTCGCTTGTTTCCTCCGTTATCAGCCACCTCACTTCATGGTCGAATCTGGCCGGAATATCGACGCGAAATTAAACGGGGCAAGTCTATAACCATCAGCGATATCCGCAAAAGAATATCAATAAATAGGTTAAGTCCAAATTACCTTTCCGCAAGAGCCGCAAGTCTTTGTCTCGCCGGGGATGGCGGCGCCGCAAGAGGGGCAAGAAGTGTGAGCTCCGGCCATTATGATATTGGTGAGATGGGTTGGACAGGAGGGTAACTGCATGTCTATGGCATCAGTCGATGCGTCTCATACGAACGCGGTCCGGGAAACTCACCTGTGTAGTATGTGTTGGACACGAGTGCGATAGTATGGACAGGGGAGAGAAAGATGCAGAAGAAGCAGAAGAGCAAAAATGCAGGGTTGGCAATAGCGAAGCGATGATTCACTGGGTTTGTTGTCCCCCCGCCGCGTGATGCCCCGCCGCGCGGGTCTCGAGCACCTGATTGGCTGGGGCCCGATAAGACTGGGTACTGGGCGCCTGACGAATGCCTGATCAGGAGGGGCCTTCTCAGTAGTACTTGTCAGTTGGTACACATCTTGATGTCTCTGAAGAGTTTCGATAGATAGCAGGCAGCGCGATATGTTCAAGCGGATGAGTCCCCTAGGTAGTTTCTCGTTCTAAAATCAGAATTTCTCGTCGGCGTCTGCAGCTTCCGAAACTCACCCACGCATCTTGACTCTTGAGTTTCAGACCTATCAATCAATTATCTAGCTACCTACTGTATGCCACGGGCAAGATATGGTTTGTTGGTTGATTGTCTGGTTATATTCACTACACGATAGTCTGTTTCGGCACTCCTTTCTACATCTCTCAGGTCATTTAAGACTTCAGACATGCTATACACGGGTGTTACTATCATCACCCGAGATGTCCTACTAGATTTGTAGTTATATACTGGCTATACCATCCGCAGCCTTGACCAGCCTAGGGGAAGACGCTGGCAACAACTCTAGAGAAATACTATACAGAGTAGCCCGCTCATAATACAATGTACAAGTGTTTTCTTGTCGTTATTCTTCATAACTTAAATATTAGTAGTTCTTATATCTGACAGCGACTGCTCCACACAGTGGGTTGTACAAAGCCAGAGCTCTTCCCCTACTTGACCTGTTCGATATGATATATAGTATTGTCTTAATTCTGAGCATGGGACTCTTTTTACAAGAGAATTATCCAAGATACCTCCCTTGAAAGTCCCCCTTGAAAGGCCCAGTAGAGACCGAATTTACTGCTGACGCCTGCCTACAGTTCCCACATAGTATACACCATGTACATACTCTGTAGCACAAAGAGATGCGCGATCTACGGGTGACAGGTAGAAGTAGGAGGAGGTGTCGGCGACGGGGCAAGATACGGCTTATCAGACCCAAGCCGCTCTATGTTAGCCTCACCACCAGACCCGAATGCCGCCGACACTGTCCCGAAAAGACGGTGAGCCGCCTCCTATCAATGGATGCGTCTAGACCGTTGGTGCTATATCATATAACCCCGCGCTCCACAGCCCTTCTCAGCCAGGGAATTACTCATCAACTCCGTCACCCAGTTGAACTGGGTAAGTTGTGTTTATACCTGTAGGATTTCGGAGTTGTCAGTTCATATGTAGGCACGTCGGGACGCGGCAGATACTCAGGACCCTGCACGAGAATACTAGCTGAATCCTCCGGTTGGGAATCCTTGCGTGCATGGTACTTAGGACTTAAGGCGCCCCGGTCGCAGGACAGCAGGGGGTGGTGGCGGTAGTGGTTGGACACCCGTCCCCTGATTTGTGGACTGCAACCTCTACACAACGTCGCCAGCTCACGGACAACAGACCAGCCAAGAAAGGAGATAAAGTAAAGTAGGCGACAGCCATTTCCCCCTCTTCCAACGAAAGTTGATAGCTCGCGACCGCTAAGTTCGACCCCCGAAGGTAAAAATCGCGACGTCGTGGCTGAGCAATCACCCGAGCGGGAAAACGCTAATTGAGCGATAAATCTCCCCCCCCGAGTGTCTGAGGAATGGCATGTGATCTGTGTTTGCACGGCAACCAAGTCGCGCCCCTGAACTTTGAAGACTACCTTACGTACTTACGGGCTCGTCTACTCTACTCTATTGTCGGCATGGCCTCACCTGCAAACCCGCATGTTAAGTAATGGAAACACCAGACACCAACCAGTTCAGCGACCCTAGTCGGAATCGGATTTTCCCCCCTAGCGAGAATATCCGGGGAAAGGCCCGCGTGGCCCCGGCACACCTCGGATGCGGGGTACAGAACTGTAGTGTTTTCTTTGCCTTGATCGGGGAAAGACACCGCGCTGTGACGTCTTGGGCGCATCCCAGGTCGAGCTGCCCTCGTGTCCATCTGCCTCTTTTGAGGATAGTAGAGAGGGTATTCTCGACCAACGCAGAGAGACATTCCTCTTGGCCAGCGTATCAGTTGACGGGTTACAGGGGCCGCGTGGAAGCCAAAACGGGAACAACGCAGGGGCACCTGACCAACCCCAAGCCCAGCGGGGATTTGAATCGGGTCGGGAGAGTTCGTGAGGCTCGGGAGGGGAAGGGAATGGAATGGATCTGTCATGTGGGAATTTCGGCTGGTCTATTTTCTTGCTAGATTCCGTAGTACGTAGTACGGGAGTACGGGAGTAAGTAGAGGGATAGGGGTTTCACTTTCGGGGCTGAATAATAGGAGTAAGTGAGTGATTTAATTTGCGAGAGAGTTACTGGTAGAGCGCGCATGCAGCGAGCGAGTGGGTTTGACGATGGCGAAAGACTGACTACGTCGGGCTGACGGGAGCTCAGAATTGTGAATTGGGTCCAGCTGATGGCGCGCATTTGCCCCAAAATGAAGCACACCCGAAAATGATGCTCGAGCACCGAAAACACGGCAATATCTTCTGCCCATGCTGGTGACGTTGGATGGCCAATCTGCCGGCAGGATGGGCGGTGATTGGCCGGCGGGGGGCAAGCCTCGGAAGGCGGATGACTAAGGGATAGCCGGAAGCGGGAAAGTGCGGGCGAGGGGAACCCGAGTTTCTCCCCGGCATTTCGTCACTCGGAAGGATTCCAGACGGTGGGCATCCGCGTCGGGTATAGCCCAACCCTCCCTAGCCGAGCCACTGCTTCCCCCGCAAAGTTCACGTTCGCTATCGCCTCTAGACTCCGGCCTGCATTGAGATCAGCTCAACGTCACCACTCTGGCCCGTTCCAGCGGCCGCTTCCCAGAGCCCATTGCCATTTGCTCGGCAGTTGCCCAAATGGCCCTGGATTCCTTGGGTCTTTGTAGTGTATTCCCTCATCAGCATCATCATCAGTCCCGTCCCACGATGACAGATGCCACGGGCACCGTAGGCTGGAATGGAATAAATACCTCGTGTGTAGCGGCAGCAGGTTTGCGCTGAGTCGGCCTCTAGACCATCGACTAGGCCTGCGACTACTGTGTTCCAGCATCCACTAGCCCCGTTGATGCGACATTGATTCATCGTCCCCGACGCGCTACCCGTGAGACCGCCCCAAATCTCTGGTCCTGTTTCCGAAGCTTCAATTATTCCCGCACCTCTCGTTGGTGCATCCGCCTGCCCTTCCGGAACCACCTCGTGCCCACATCTGGGGCTCGGGACTTTTCGGGCGCCTCCAAGAGGCATTTCTCCTGCGCCTGGATTATCCACGATAACCACCGCCGCCTCAACTCGATCTCTGGCCCGACATCACCCGTGGAACGGTGGAGAAGGCACTGCGAATTCGATATCCACACCTTGTTGCGCCCAGGATTGCGTCCATCATGACCCCTGCGTCAAACATTCATATACCCCCCGTTGCCCCCGTCGAACCTGGCTTTCTCACTTCAGACTTCTTCCAACAACAGGTTGCAAAGCAACGAAATAATAACTATCACTCTACTTCATTAAGAAAAATGGTTGCCGCTTCAGTTAATCGCACTGCTCTACACCCTGGTGGTGTTTTGTATGTCTTCCCTTTGTTCCCTTCTCTATACCCTTCCTTCCCGTCCATGCTGGGGTCCGCCCTTGTGGTGTCGCAAACCTCGGATGGTCTTGTCTTGTCTGGAATGATCTCTTGCTAACTGTGAACCTTCAGGCCAGGCAAGAGTCACACTGAGCTCGAGGAAGAACTCCACGAGCACGCTCACATTGACTATGACCGCGTTGCTATTGTAAGGCTCCCAGCCTTGTCGCATGTCTCCACCACCACCGCTGACCAGGATAGATCGCCAACCCCGCCGTCCCCGCTCTCTACGAAGATGCTCTGGTCTACGAGACTGGGACTGCCATCACCTCCAGCGGTGCCCTGACTGCATACTCCGGTGCCAAGACTGGCCGTTCTCCCTCAGATAAGCGTATCGTCCAGGAGGAATCATCAGAGAAGGAGATCTGGTGGGGACCTGTTAACAAGCCCATGACCCCTGATGTATGTGCTACTTTTTTCTTCTTCATTGCTTTTACGTTTCCCCTGTTCTACTTGACCCTCTCTGCCTCATGCAAGCCGGATCTTTCTCGCGCTATGATCCACCTTGCATGGCCCACTTTCACTAGCGGTTTCGCAAAGCGTGGCACGGGCCCAAGCTTTTCTGGCAGCGCAAGTCGCATTGGCATCGCGCTGGGAGAAAAGAATTGCCTCAAGAAGACATCCCTTGAGGCATTTTCACCTCGCGACTGCCGTGTGACACCAGATTTGAACACGGACTGGTTGTGTTCCTGAGCCTCTTTGTTCCGCGCGGCCGGGGTCTTACAGATGACGTCACCTCCGATAAGGCTGATAGCTAACGATATTGTCTGCAGGTCTGGCGTATCAACCGTGAGCGTGCCGTCGACTACCTCAACACCCGTAACCGCATCTATGTCATCGATGGTTTCGCCGGCTGGGATGAGAGATACCGCATCAGCGTCCGCGTTGTCTGCGCTCGCGCCTACCACGCTCTCTTCATGCGCAACATGCTTATCCGTCCCTCCCAAGAGGAGCTGAAGCACTTCCACCCCGACTACGTCATCTACAACGCCGGATCCTTCCCCGCCAACCGCTTCACTGAAGGTATGACCTCCGCCACCTCCGTTGCCATCAATTTTGCCGAGAAGGAGATGGTCATCCTGGGTACTGAGTACGCCGGTGAGATGAAGAAGGGTGTCTTCACTGTTCTCTTCTACGAGATGCCCGTCAAGCACAACGTCCTGACTCTCCACTCCTCTGCCAACGAGGGTGAGAACGGTGATGTCACTGTCTTCTTCGGTCTGTCTGGTACCGGAAAGACTACTCTGTCTGCCGACCCCAAGCGTGCTCTGATCGGTGACGACGAGCACTGCTGGTCTGACCGTGGTGTCTTCAACATCGAGGGTGGTGTAAGTGATCGCTCCTAATATGATACGAGCTGTACAGTGTTCTAACCCCACATAGTGCTACGCCAAGTGCATTGGTCTGTCCGCTGAGAAGGAGCCCGATATTTTTAACGCCATCCGCTTCGGATCCGTCCTTGAGAACGTTGTCTTCGACCCCATCAGCCGTAACGTCAACTACGACGACTCCACTCTCACCGAGAACACTCGCTGGTAAGTTCAGCCAGACCTTTCGTCGCGAGCCCGAGCTAACCAAATCAGCGCCTACCCCATCGAGTACATTGACAACGCCAAGATCCCCTGCCTGTCCGACAAGCACCCCTCGAACATCATCCTCCTCACCTGCGATGCCCGTGGTGTCCTCCCCCCGATCTCCAAGCTCACCACCGAGCAGACCATGTTCCACTTCATCTCGGGTTACACTTCCAAGATGGCCGGTACTGAGGACGGTGTGACGGAGCCCCAGGCCACCTTCTCGTCCTGCTTCGCCCAGCCCTTCCTTGCCCTGCATCCCATGCGCTACGCCCGCATGCTGGCGGACAAGATCAAGGAGCACAAGGCCAACGCCTGGCTGCTGAACACCGGTTGGGTTGGCGCTGGCGCCACCACTGGTGGAAAGCGTTGCCCTCTCAAGTACACCCGTGCCATCCTGGACGCCATCCACAACGGCGAGCTCAACAAGGTCGAGTACGAGACCTACGACGTGTTCAACCTCCACGTGCCCACTTCTTGCCCCGGTGTTCCCGCCGAGCTTCTGAACCCCAAGAACAGCTGGACCGCGTCGACCAGCTTCAAGGGCGAGGTCAACAAGCTGGGCAAGCTGTTTAACGAGAACTTCGCCAAGTACGCCGACCAGGCTACCAAGGAGGTCATTGCGGCCGGCCCGGTGACCGAGTAAAATGTTTCATTGATGATTTCCTATTGTGTCTTATTTTCCTTGTGTCTTATATCATGCATGGCGTGCTGCGTTTGAATGGGTCATATGAGTTTCCCACAGTTACCCTGTGCGGATTACCCCAATGGCAGGGAAAATACCATTGGCATTTCCTTTTGGCTTTGACAGGATCACTTGGTTCTAGCTGAGGATCAAAGGTAGAAATTGATTTTATACTATATTATCCACGTTCATTATATTGCCTGTAACTGTAAAGTGTATTGGCAGAAATAAAGAGTCCACCGTTAAAAAATATAAAAAATATAAAAAATATAAAAAATATAAAAATATAAAACTTAGATAAATCTAAAAATTATTTATATTAAAAAACATTAATAATAAAAAAAATATAATTAATTAATCTAGAATAAAAATAAATAAAAAATATATATTTTAATAAAAAACTTTTTTATAAATGAAATCTTAATAATAATAATATAAAAAAAATAATTTAGAATCTAAAATAGAGTGGATTAACCTGATTATTATACCTTAACCTTAACCTGGCTATAACCTGGCAGTCAGGTTAAGATATAAAATCAGCTTAACTGTCAGGTAGAATAATTAACTGCAGTTAATTATTATATTTATACTAGTTTTAAAAAAACTAGTTAAAATAAAAATTAAATAAAAATAGATAAAAATAAATAAAAATTAGACTAAAATTAGATAATAATATTTTATTTTATTTTATTATTTTTTAAAATAAGTTTAGTTACTGAGAAATTAGACCTGCTGGTTAACTGCAGGTTAAGCCAGTCAGGAATATATATATTTTTATATCTGACTATAACCTGTAGTCAGGTATAAAAATCTTAATTAACCTGACCTGACCTGGCTGTTAGCCACTCTAGACTAACTATTAATTTAAATTAATTATTATTTATTTAAAAAAGTATTACTAATATTTTTTATTATTTTAAATCTTATTTTATTTAATAAGAATATAAAAAAGAAATATATAAATCTATTTTTTTAAATAATTTAAAATATAATATTTTAATAATAATTTATAATTTATTAGAATCTACTGATAATAATAATTTTAATTATATTTTATACTATTAATACTAGAATAAAAAATTACTGAAAAATATAAAATTATATTATTTAAAAAAAAGATTTTTAATTATTTTAAATTTATAAAATTTCAAATTTACTATAAGATTATATATATTTATCCAGAGATTAAAAAGTATTAATAAAAAGATATTATATTAAATTAAAAAAGTTAAACTAGAAGTTTTATTATATAAAACTAGAATTCTAAATAATAATTTCATTTTTTATAATAGTAGATAAATATACTATAA
Source organism: Aspergillus ellipticus CBS 707.79 (assembly GCA_003184645.1). Lineage (NCBI taxonomy): Eukaryota > Fungi > Ascomycota > Eurotiomycetes > Eurotiales > Aspergillaceae > Aspergillus > Aspergillus ellipticus. The sequence goes on from KZ826124.1 coordinate 24,915, forward strand.
TTTTAAAAATAAATTAAAATATATATATATATATATATTTATTAGTAATATATAAATTAAATTATAAAAAAATTAATTATAATAAAAAATATAATAAATATTATATAATAGTATAATTTTAATTTATATAATCTAAATTGTTTTTATTTTTTAAATATTTATTAAAAAAGTTTACTAGTCTTTTTTATTTATATTTATATTAATATTTTTTATAAAAAGTTTTATTTAATTTAAAAAGAGTTTTTATAATAAAAAATTTATAACTAATAAATATATTTTAAAAATATTTTAAATATATAAAATATTAAAGTATATTAATAATTAATAAATTAAATATTATATAAAATGTTACGGGGTGGAGGTAAGCACGTGACGATGCTTTCCTGCTAGACTAAAAGGTCAACACAAGTTAACTGAGCAACAGTTAACTAGCCGCCACGCCTTATATAGGAGAGAGCCAATGTCTATCTTATTCATCTGTTAAGCGCAGGGTTACCAAGATTTATATATAAGGGTTTCCAACCCCTAATATAAAATAGTTAAATAAATTCAAAGTATTAATTATATTATAAAATCAAAACTAATTATTAATAATTTCAAAATTAGAGTTTAGAATAATTTTTAATTTATATTTAAAAAACATTTATTAAATTTAAAATAATTATTATAAAAAATAGTTAAATTTATTTAAGAAAATATTTTAAATATTTATAAAAATTTAAAATTTATATTTAATTTTTTATATAATTTTTAAAAATTAGTATATTTCTATTATTATTTATTATTAAACTTAAATTAAAATTAATTTACAAAATATATTTTTATAAAATAAAGATTATAATTTTTTTATATCTTATAAAAGTTTTAAATTGTTTATGTTATTATTTAATAAATTTTATAATTTAATAATATTAATAATTTATATTTTTTTAACTAATTATATTAAAAATTAATTATTTAAAAAAAATATAAATTATTAATATATATTTTATTTAAAAACATAAAAATTTTTTTATTAATTGATTTATAATTATCATTTTTTAATTTATTTGCTTCTATTATTTTTAAACTGAAATTTTTTTATTTAAATTTATACTGCTAAATTTACTGTTATTAATATTAATATATAAAATATATTCTAATATGAATATATTTTCTAAATTAAATATATTTTTTAATTTTGAAACTAGATTTATAAACTATAATATAAAATTATTTATATTTTTTATTATCTATTTTTAAAAATTTTATTAATTAATAAAACTATAATTCGTATTATTAAATTATAACTAAAATTATTTATTATATTCTTATAATTAAATAATATAATAGGATTTATTATTATTAATTAATTATTTATTATAAATATATAATTTTTTAAAACTTATTTTTAATTAATAATAAGAAATAATAATCTAAAAATATTTAAATTGTTTTTAAATTTATTAATTTATTTTTCAGAAATAATATACTAATAAAATATCTATATAATATATTAATTTTTTATTAATAGTTTTTTTACCATTAATTAAAAATTATAATTTAATAATTTCTAATTTTAAATTATTATTAATAAAAATAAAAAAATTTATAATTCTATTTTTTTTATATTTTAATTATTTTAAAATAAAATATTTTTATTTTATAATTAATCTAATTAAAATATTATAATTATTAATCTAAATTAATATTATAAAAAATAAAAAATAAAAAAATATTATATAATATAAATATAAGATTATTATATTTATCTAAAATTCTTAAAATTTAGAGTTTATTTTTTAATCTTAATATAATATTAATTCATATACTCTAAAGATAATAAAAACTGTATTTATATTTTAGTTTAAAATCTTATTTTTAATAAATAGTAAAATTAAATATAATTATATTTTAAATTATTAATTATTAATATTAATAAATAAAAACAATCTTATTATTTTCTAATATTATAATATTTAATATAAGGTTTTATATACTCATTAATATATATTTTTTTAATATAATATTAAATATAATTATTATTAAATAAATAATTAACTAGATAAATTAATATACTTAAATGTTTATTAATTTTATTAAAAATAATAGAGTAGTTAACAGTCAGGTCAGGTCAGGTTAATTAAGAAATTTATTTTAACTGTTAGATTAATAATCAGATTAAAGGATTTACTATATCTAGCTGTAGTTAAAACTAAAAAAAAATAATTAATTATTTTAATTAGTCTTAATATTAAGATCTATTCATTATATTTATTCAAATTTTAATATAGATAAAATATGTATAAATTAATAATTATTTATTTAATTATTTATTTAATTATTTATATCTTTAATGATAAATTTTTAAAAATTTTGTTTTTAAAAAAAACAAAATTAATAAATTAAAATATGATAGAACAAACTGGTCTACAGCAGCCGGAGGTGCTGGTGTAATATATTAATAAGCAGATTAATAGAGTTATAAGATTATCAGTAGAGACTAGAGAGTCTCTGACAGAGGATCCTAAGCACTCTGCTCAGTATATAGTAGTAAGTCTTACTGATCTATCTCTGATTCTTTAAAAATCAGTCTATTCTGTAGATATAGGCTATCTTTGTCTGTTCTAGTGTGAATTGATAGTATTTTATAGTTAATTCCTTATCTAGTCAACAGGCGACCTACCCTGACAAGTAGATCTTATCATAATTCTTAATTAAACAAAATATTTTTTTAAATACTTTTATTAAATGTATTTTATAAAATTAGATTTATAATATCTAAATCTAATTTAAATAGATTGTTTTTATTAAATTAGATTTATATACTAGTTTTTTAATATACAAATCTATTATTTTTAATTTTTAATTTATTATTAAAATTATTTAATTTAACTAGATTAAAAATAATATTTTTATTAATTTTTATAATTAATTAAATATAATTAATCTTTATTTATTAATAAAGAATAATATTATTAAAATTCTAGTAAAGTTTATTCTATATTAAATCAATATCTAATTATATAATTAGAGTAAGTCTAATATTAAAGATTTTATTTTTATTTATAAAATTCCAAATATATAAATATATATATTTTTTGAATAAAGCTTAAAATTTAGTAATTTAATTATAAATATTTTTTTAATTAGTTTAATAGAAATATATCTATTCTATATTATTTATACTATTTATTAATAAATTTAAAATTTATTAAAATATATTAAATTATTAAAAACTTTTATATAATTTTTATAAAGTTTGTTTACTAAAAGTAATATTTATAAATAAATTTATTTATTTTAATTTTAGTATTTTATATTATTAAACTGAGTAATATTATTTCTATCTTTAAAAAAGATCTTAATATATTAAAAAAGATTTTTATAGTAAATTATATAGATAATAGACTATTATTATTATAATAATTATAATTTTTATAGATAATATATTATAGTAGATTAAAAATAATAGTATTTTAATGTGATAGAACAGGCTGGTCTACAGCGGTTAGAGTCACTGGTGTGATATATTAATAAGCAGATTAATAGAGTTATAAGGTTATCGGTAGAGAGTCCCTGACAGAGGGTCCTAAGTACTCTACTCAGTATAGAGTGGATTAACCTGACTGTTATACCTTAACCTTAACCTGGCTATAATCTGGCAGTCAGATTAAGATATAAAAACTTTTTAACTATACAGTTATAATCAGGTTAAAATATAATTATTATTTTAATTATTTATACCTACCAGTTAGAAAAATTAGATATAATAAATAAATTAATAACTACAGATTAATTAATAATATATATATCTTTATTATATAGGTAATATATAAAATATAATATATTTTTAATTATAGTATAGTAATATTTTCTAGATTTAGCTTATCTATTTAATCTGTTTAATCTATTTAATCTGTTTAATTTATTTAATTTATTTAATTTATTTAATTCATTTAATTTATTTAATTTATTTAATTTATTTAATT
>KZ826125.1:0-28707 GCA_003184645.1 Aspergillus ellipticus CBS 707.79
CCCTTCCCACCCTTCCCAAGACGCATCTTATAATCCCCCCTCACAAAAATCTGCCCATACCTCAAGCGCGCCACCCCGCTCCTCTCCCCCTCATATGTCCCCAGCACCCCCTCCTCCCTCACCCCTCCCCCCATGACCGCCCTAATCTTCCACACCAGATTCTCCACGTCCCCGATGCCTGTATTCGCACCATACCCGCCCCGATTCGGCGGGAGCGTGTGCGCCGCATCGCCCAGCAAAAACACCCTGCCATGGTGAAACCGCTCCGCGATTCGGGCGGTCAGATCCCACCGTCCGGTTGTTATGATATGCACGGGGATATCGTCCCGGCCGATGGCGAGGTTTATCGCGGAGCGGAGGTCGGGTTCCGAGCGGTGGATGTCGTCGTAGAACATCAACACCCAGCGGTGGTCGTTGTATGTGGTTAGAAAGGCGTGGAGGCTGTTGGATTCTGGCTGGTCGATTTCGAATTGCGTGATGTCGGAAGTTAGCGGCGAGAGGTCCGCGCGGAAGAGCACGCTGCGCATGGTTTGCATGTGGCCGATGCCGGAGAGAGGGGTTGCTAGTTGGCCGCGGATGGTGCTGCGGTGGCCGTCTGCCGCGAGGAGGTAGCTTCCGGTTATGGCTGTTGGGGTTTTGCTGCAGGGCGGGAGGACGGTTATGGTCACGCCGGTGGGGGTTTGGGTGAAGGTGAGGACTGTCCAGCCGCGGCGGATGTCGGCGCCGCGGGACAGGGCGGTGGTGGAGAGGATGGTTTCGAGGGCGTCTTGCGGGATGGCGGCGCCGCGGAGGGAGGAGAATGTTGGTTTTGCGGGGGGGGTTTGGGGGTTTGTTGGGCTTTGGGCGGATCGCTCCAGGTGGTGCGTTCGTGCCAGCGGCCGGTTAGGCTGTGCACGCGCGCCCGAAGGAGGGTGAAGTCTGCGGGCGCTTGCGGGATCTGGTCCGCGATGCCGAGGCTGCGGTAGTATTCCATTGTGCGGGGGGTGAAGCCCATTGCGCGCGGGTGCGCGGAGATTTGTGCGTGCTTTTCGAAGGTTATGTTGGGGATGCCGGCCGTGGTTAGGGCCAGGGAGGCGGTTAGGCCGACCAGGCTGCCGCCGATGATTAGGACGGGGGGTTGGTTGGCGAGGGTCATTTTGGTTGATGTGGGTGGGATAGTTGTAGAGGCGTTTATAGTGGGACTGGATGTGGTGTTGGATTTGGGGGTTTGTTGGGATGAGAAGTTTGATGAGGTGCAGAGGGATTGTGGTCATGGTGGTTATAGTATAGATGCTCTTGATGTGGCGGTTCGGGCCCGAGGTGGTGGTCGGTCAATCAGAGCGCGGCTCGGGCGCTCGGGGCTGGCTTTCGCATGAACAAGATCGAGGAGCAGGGATGTTGGAGTGTGCAGAATAGGGTTGAAAGGTCGGTGGTAGTTATATTTTACTGGTTCAGGTGACTTTGGCATACATTCCATATATTGAAGCTAGGGCTATTTCCTATCATACTGAAAAGCCTCTGATCATTGTTCAACTACATATATACTTTTTCCTCCTCAGTTGATCTAAGTAGGTTTAGTACTATTGTAAGCGGGGTCTAGCAACGAGTAGGATGCTTGGGGACGCGAAATATGCAAGAGTTCAATGATATTGGCCAACTAAACTGATATTGATGAAACTGCTTAGAGAACTGAGTGGTAAATGATTGAAGATGTTGCTTAAATAGGCTGGTCCGGAACAAAGGTTTAGCCACGCCGGCCAGATTACCTATTGCTGCCTACAACTATTGCAAGCAAAGACTACCACATTGGATTAAATTGTTTTTGGACAGAGTTGTTTACATGTTTTTCTTTTCTTCTTTTTTTTCTACTGCTGGTATAACATCCTCTGCACCAGTTACCATATCCGAACCCCAGACTGACTATGCTCCATCCGACGATTTCTTCTCCCCCCCCTCTTTTTTTTAAGTAGAATGTAACAAACTCAACGAAGACCCCTTCCCCTCCTACAATCTACCACCAAGAATGCATTATAGATCACAATCAATTAATTTAATTCTATCCCCACAACTCCCACCTTCACTATCTACCACAAACCCAAAGCCTAATCCGAAAACTTAACATCACTCCTCCCCACCACCAACGCCGCCAAATCCTCCAAATGTGCCGCACTGGTAATATCCAACGCGGACACATCCGCCACAAACGCCCTCGAAATCCAATGTCTCAACTCCACCGCGAGCAGCGAGTCGACGCCCTGCAGCGCCAGCGACCGCTGCATATCGATCTCGCCGGGCGGGATGGCCAGCGCGCGGGCGAGTTTCTGCGTCAGACCCGCCGTGACGATATCCATTGCGGTGGCGGCGGAGTCGGCGCGGCGGTATGCAATTTGCCAGTCTGATGGGATGCTGGAGTTGTTGGAAGAGGAGGAGGAGGGGGTGGTGTTGGGGTCTTGTTTGGGGAGGTCTTGGAAGAGGGCGCGGGATGTTACCCAGGCGGGGGGGTCGATGCCCTCGAGGGCGAGGTTGGCGGGGGTGGTGAGGCCGATGAGGAGTTGGTTCTTGTTGGGGGAGGTGGAGGGGTTGCAGCAGACCTCCAGCAGGGCGAGGAACTCGGATTCGCGGATCTGGGTCATTCCAGGTACGCGCTGCTGGACGCGGGTGTAGTGGTCTTGGTTTTCGGCGGCGACGCCGACGTCGGCCATCCAGCCGAGGTTGAGGGCGATGGCGCGCTGGCCGAGCGAGTGGCGGTAGGCCGCGAAGGCGTCTTGGAAGGTGTTGCCGGCGGCGTAGTTGGCCTGGGAGATGTTGCCGATGATGCCGGAGAGGGAGGAGAGGAGGATGAAGAAGTCGAGGTTGGGGGGCAGGAGGGCGTGCAGGTTCTCAGTGCTGCGGACCTTGGCCTGCAGGCTGGTGTCCCATTGCGGGAACGTGAGCTTCTCGAAGATGGTGTCTTGCAGGACCATGGTGCCTTGCAGGCAGCCCCGGATCGGGGGCCAGTTGGCGGCGGCGCAGTCGCCGATTGCGGTGCGGAGGGCGTCCAGGGAGGTTACGTCGCATTTGGGGGTGCGGACCTGGACACCCTGGGCTTGGAGGGTCTGGATGAGGGCTTGGGCGGCGGCGGACTTGGGGCCGGATCGGGAGAGGAGGAGCAGATGTCGCGCCCCCATGGATGCCATCCAGCTCGCCGCACTCCGGCCCAGGCCGCCTAGTCCGCCGGCGATCACGTAGGTCGCGTCGGGGGAGAGGGTGTAGGATGGGATGTGGCGGAGAGAGGTCTGGGAGGGGGGGGGGGTTAGATAATGATAATAGATACAATGCAATTGTTTCATTGAAAGGGTAGGGTACTCACGCGAACCAGGGCGTTGTCATCCATGGTGAGGACATATTTGCCCACGTTCTTTCCACTCTGCATGGACCGCAGGGCGGCTTCAGTGTCCGCGATGCTGTATTCCCGTAACGGCCAGGCGGGCCGCAGCGTGCCGGCCGCAACCATCTCCATGACCGGCGCCAGGGAGGCCTGCACCAGGTCGGGTCGCTCGGTCCATTGATCCACCGCAACGACAAAGAACGAGACGTTGCGAGCAAAGTTGATCATCGGCAGACGGGTGTTGTTCTCGACGTCGGTTTTGCCGATCTCGATGAAGCGGCCGTACGGGGCGACGCACTCCCACGAGGCCACCAGCCCATCCCCAGCCAGCGAGTTCAGGACCACGTCCACACCACGGTTGTCGGTCAGACGCATGATGTGACGCTGGAAGGACGTATCGCGACTGAACAGGATCTGGCTGTCGGGGATCTGGTACTGGTCGCGCAGCAACTGCCGCTTGTCCTCGGAGCTGACCGTCACAAACACGCGGGCCCCAATGTGCAGGGCCAGCTGCACCGCAATCTGCCCGGTACCGCCCGCCCCGGAATGGATCAGGATCGACTCGCCGCGACTCAGCTGGCCCAGGCGGATGAGGGAGTGGTAGGCCGTAACCGCCGTGATGGGGATGGCTGCGGCCGTCGCCCAGGACATGTCGTTGGGGATCTTGGCCGCCATTCGGGCATCGAAGCGCGCGAACGAGCTGCTGCAACCCAGCTTTAGGGCTGTCACTCGGTCGCCGGGCTGCAGGGTGGTGCACGCCGAGCCCACGCGGGTGACGATGCCCGCACACTCGCAGCCCAGCTGCGTCTCGTCCTTGATGCGCCCCAGCAGGGTGAACACGTCGCGCAGGTTGACCCCGATGGCTTTGTTGTGGATCTCGATCTCATTGGGCTCCAGGGACCGAGTGTAATTGGGGTCCTCCATGTAGACGGCGCCCGACGCGTCGAGACTGCCCGGGTTGGTGATGGCCATTGCCAACGGCCGCCCGGTCTGGCCGAATGGCCGCAGCTTGGCCGGCGCCTCGACTTGCTCGGAGATCTGCTCGCTCAGGTGTCGGTCCTCGCCCACCCGCGCGACGTGCAGAGTCCCGTTGCGCTCCTGGTAGTCGAAATCCCGGGGCTGATCAGACGCGGAGGAGAACCACCGCGCGATGATCTCGTGGATATGCTGGGCCCAGGCTGTAACAGGATCGTTGTCTCCAGGACCATCTTCCAGCTGTGCCGTGATGAAGCCCAGCCGGCCATTCTCCGTGCACAGCACCCGCGCGAGCCCCTGCGCGGCATGGGCGGCGGGCCACCGAGGCGAACCGCGGCGGGCGGCCGAGATCCAGACGATGTTCTGGGCGCGGGTGAAGATGTGCTGCAGCTGGGTGAACATGTCCTCGCCCATCTCAACCAAGAGAGATTGCTCGACCTCGGGCAGGAACACGAGGAATGGGTTGTGTTCGGCCACGCGGATCGAGGGCAGGTCGACGATGGGGTGGATCAGGACTTCACTCCCCGGCAGAAGGGCCGCCGTGAGCCTCGCCAGACGGGTCTGCAGCTGCGATCTGGGATCGATGATGATGGTGATGACTCGCTCGCTCGGGATCTGGTCGTGCGCGGCAGTCGACAGCGGCGCGGGGGGGACCCACTCCAAATTATAACAAAGATCGCGGGGCTCTGGTTCCTGATACCGAGGGTTGTTGGGGGTGATGGAAGTCGTCTCCATGCTCGAGATCCACAACCGCGGGTTCCCGGCCTCATCCAAGGCAAAGGCCGAGGTCTCGGCGCCGCGCAGCCCCCGGAACCGGGTGTGCGAATAGGCGGTTAGGGCATTGACGGCGGGGGCTGCGGCACCGGCGCCCGAGATCCAGGCCCCGCGCACACGGGAGAAGACCACCCCCGTGGTGATGGTCTCGCGGCCGCCCTGGGTGAGGGAGACCCATGCCAGGTGCCCGAAGTTGTCCAGGGTGGCCGGGTGGATGACATGCTCGTCGCGGGCGTGCTGGGAATGCTCCTTCGTCCAGGCAAAGGTCTTGATCTGGGCTACGGCCGTCTTCGAACCGTCCCACTGCACCTGGTCCAGGAGCTGGAACGACGGGCCGTAATTCATCCCGTTAGTGGCCAGCGTCTTGTACAGCATGTCCTTGGGGACTACCGTGGAGCAGTCTTTCAACGCCTCCTGGAACCTGTTCTGGTAATGTTCGATCTCCTGGGCGGAATGGTGGTGGGTGATCTGGCTATGCTCCGTGGCAGCCTGGGTCGCGTATTGCACCGAGACCAGCCCGCGGCAGTTGATGTCCAACCGATCTCCACTCTCCGTGTAGATCTGGAACTCGTACGCGTGCGACGACTGGTCCATCACCTGGCGGGCCGGCCGCATGTACAGCTGCACTTCCGTGGTCTGGACGGTGCTGATGGAGATCGGATGCACAAAGGAGGCATCGTGGATGAAGTAGCCCGAGATGCTGCGGGACGGGTCCGCCAGCTGGCGCAAGCCCTCAATCGCCATGACCAACATTCCGGTGGCGGGATAGATGGGCTTGCCGCTGACAGCATGGTCCAGCAGCCAGGGCATCTCACTGCAGTCGAAGATCTTTCTCCATTTGGCCTCGGATGGGGTCGACTCAGGTGCGGGCACTCCCAGCAACTCCAGCTTGCGGTGGGAGCGGAGGCGGAGGCGTCGGGTGGTGGGCCGCTCGAACCAGTACCGCTTGCTGTGGTTGAACGGGTATTCGGGCAGGTTGACGAGGGTCGTCTCGAATCCAACGGCATGCCGATCGGGTTGATTGACCTGGTCCAAGGCCACGGCGTGGCCCTGGGCATACATGTGGCCCACGGCCGCCTGCAGGGCCTGGACTGGCGGCGTGTTTCGATCGAGCGCGGCCGTGTATCGGACCTCCCGTCGACGGCCAGCCCCCATGCCCGCGGCCAGCACCTCCCGGAACGGCCGCTTCAGGGCACTGTGGGGGCCCAGCTCGATCCAGTCCGCAATGGCCTGTCTGGCACGCGTGCCCAGCCTCTTGTTCTTGGCTGAGAACTGGGACTGGGACAATGCGGTGGACAACGCCGCACTGAACAGCACGGGACTGACCATATTCTGAACCCAGTAACTCGGCGCCACCAGGAGACTGAGGTCAGTCACTTCTTCGCCAAGAACGGAGGAGATCATGACTGCCTTTGATGATCTAGGCCCCGGTGTCAGATCGGTTAACGCAGCTTCATATTCGCTCGCCACCGCGTTCATCTGCGAACTGTGATATGCCACACCGGTGCGTAGACGATGGGATACAATGCTCTCGCCATCCAGAATCGATTTCAGATGATCAATAGCAACGCCATCGCCGGAGATGGTAACATTCTTCGGACTGTTGATGCACGCGACCTGAATGTTCTTGGCTGTCACTTGCGCTCGCACGCGGCCGAGATACGCCTCCGCGGCACTTTGGGACAGGTCTACGGCGAGCATCGCGCCATCGCACGAGGATTTCTTCAGCTTCGATGCGCAGAGACCCCGGAAGTAGGACACCTTGCAGGCTGACTGCAGAGACAGGCCGCCAACAGTATAGCTGGGACGTGTGTTATTGAATTGACACCGATTGAGAGGGACGGAGCAAACTTACGCTGCGGCTATCTCGCCAGAGGAGTGTCCAAGCACCATGGAAGGGTTTAGGTCGAACGACGCCAGGAGCTCTACTAGAGAGAGTTGTAGAGCTGTCGTCAGAGGCTGGGCGTACTCCGGTTCATTGATATCAAATGACGTGTCCGCACGAGCGAGCATATCTGGTCAGGTTAGAAATATACATCTCAGCGATACCAGGGTACTGACCGAAAATGGACCACGGGCAACCAAATTCCTGCAGTGCATGCTCGCAGAGATCCATTGTGTGCCTGAAGACAGGGTAATTCACCAGCTCGGCACCCATCTGATAGTATTGCGCTCCCTGCCCGGTGAAGATGAAGCCCAAGCCCGGGTTCTTCTGAACTCGGAATGGGCTGGATGTGATGGACTCTAGATTGCCCATATCACCCATGCTCTTCGCCACGGAGAATGCCCGCCACTGCAGCTGACTTCGTTTGAAGGCCAGGGTATTTGCCAAACGCGGCAGAAATGCTCCTTCCTCAGGTGCGGAAAGGCTGCGCGCTTGGAAGAACTGCGTGTAGGCGTCGGTCATCCGTTTGATTCCCGCCTCGTCGTCCGTGGACCAGACCAGAAGCTGTGAGGACAACGCATTTTCAGCATCGCCAGTCTCTGATTTGCAGACACCATTCGTCGCATTCGGCAATCCGTTCAAGATTCCATTGACCGTTGGCAAACCCGGAGGATCACGGACGGAGCAGTGAGACCCGTGCAGACCCCGCTCCTGCAGAAAGTGGTAGGCATCATCCAACACTGCATGGGCGTTGGAGCCTCCGAATCCAAACGATGCGACAGACGCTCGTCGCAATCCACGGCTTGGCCAAGGAGATAGCTCCGTCGGGAACTGTTGTTCAATTAGTCACTTGCAAATCATGACCTTGCTTGCGGGTTTCCCGACCTTCAGATTCAAGAATTCGGCATCGATATCGGGATTCAGAGTCTCGAAGTTGGTATTCGGTGGAATCAGGCCTTTTTCTAGAACCATGATGGCTTTGACGACGGCAGCTATTCCGCTGCAGCCTTCAAGGTGACCGATGTTGGACTTCACCGCACCGCTACACAATTGGTCAGTCGCTGAAATATCAAGAAAAATTCCAGTTTATGAAGAAGGAAGAAAGGTGGGTTTGGGGGGGTCTCAAGAAGCTCACGCACACATAAAGAGGATCCTCTGGAGACCGTAGAGGACCAAACGCATCGCCAATCGCCCCCGCCTCGATTGGATCTCCAATGGCCGTGCCGGTGCCTACAAAGCCAAATCAGTGGAATTCTAGAACGCCCAACTAGTCCACGCTTCCACCTACCATGGGCCTCGAAGAATCGTGTTTGACCAAGATCTAAGCCAGCCTTGGCGTAGGTATCCCTGATCAGGCGCGTCTGCGAATCCTTGTTCGGTTGCGTCACGCCCGGCGTATAACCATCCTGATTCGAGCCCGTCGATCGAATGACGGCTCGAATGATGTTACCATCTTGGACGGCGTCTTTCAGCCGCTTGATGACCAGGACGCCGACGCCTTCGCCGCGTCCGTAACCATTCGCCCTCGCATCGAAACTGAAGGATCGGCCGTCGGGCGAGCAGAACCCCATGTTCATCAGGGACAGGAGAGGCTCCACAGCGAGAACGATATTCGATCCAGTCACCAGGGCCTATTGGGTTTCTCTGCTATTAGTCAAGTAGGATGTATAATTCCATCGCTACCAGGTACTCACCATATCAGAATCCTTGTCACGCAAACTCTGGCACGCGAGATCCAGCGCGACCAGCCCACTTGAGCAGGCCGTATCCAAGCTGATCGATGGACCGTGGAAGTTGAAGTACCAACTCAGTCGGTTGGCCAGCATACTCAAATTTGATCCAATCGCCGCGTATTTCGGAACATGGTCCGCGTCGTGCGAGATCATATGCTTGTAATCGTGGGCCATGCAGCCCGTGTAGACACCAGTCTTGGTCCCGTTGGCTTGCTCCATGGGAATGCCCGCTGCATGCAATTTTCAGTAAGCGCAGGCTCAGAAATGATGGACATTGGTTTCCTGCAGTGAATTGGTTTCGAATTGACATTGACTCACCATTCTCTAGGGCCCGATACGCCGCCTCGAGTAGCAGCCGATTCTGCGGATCCATGGCTTGTGCCTCCGTGCCGGATATGCCAAAGAAGGCGGTATCAAAGAGCGCGCAGTCTTCTTTCATCAAGTGTGCGCCGGGAATGAAGTTCTATGGTTGGCCTCTATATCAACACCCACAGATTCTCTCCATTGGGGCAGTTTTCATGGCAGATGTCACCCACCTTGGAATCCCGGTAATTGAAGGCCTCTAAGTTCATCTTATCTGCGGGCCATTCTTTCATTGCGCATCGCTTCTCCTCCATCATGCGCCAGAAGCCCTCGGGTGTGTCGCCATCCTCGGGCAGTTTGATGGACATGCCAACCACCGCAATTGGCTCCAGAATATCGGTTGTCCTTGTCATTGTGAAAGGGTGTGAAATGGTGTCGAAATATGTGACACGGTGTGAACGAGGCCAATGAGGGTAACCTTGACAAGACAACGACGGTATGAAAATATTAGGAAGTACACTTTTCTAGTCCCTTCCCCTCAGCGTTGTGAAACCACCCGCCTCTTAATATATAGGCCACCACACAGCACTTCCCATTCTCCGAATCAGCCGTTGAATCACTATCACAGTTGGGGGCGCTTTCTCTCTCCCCGTCTCTCCCTCTATCCCCGCGACCGAGCCTCATTTCTGCCTTCGAAACGACATGATTCGCATTCCAGCACCAGCACCATCCCTCTCGAAGCGAATTACTACAGTCTACTACGCACAAGGGCTAAATTCTGACGTGCGCGACGTGGTCATCTCTCCTCGAGCCAGAATACGCCCCTCGACCAGGGGCGCAAGCTATCGCCAGCGCGAGGATCAACCCACAAGGCGTACACCAAATATCCAATACAGGTCACGGTTCTCGACTAGTAAGGCTTGCTCATACCTATCAACCATCTCCTAGCGCCCTGTATGCACCTATACACTTATCGACATGGGTCCTCATCCAGCCACAATTCTGTCATTTCTGGACTCCTCTTTGGCCCCCATCTTCTAAACATATAATTTCTGGGTTACGTCCGGAGACGATGAGGAGTCCGTTCCGTGCTGGAAGACGACGCGCAGGGTTATTCAGGGAATATCTCTTCCAACGGCTTTCTCCGCTTCTAACCCCGGTCATTTCAGCTTATTATTTTTCTTTAACATTGTTACTATTGGAAGCAGGCTTCGCGCTGAAGCAGACCGGCTTTGATAATGAGGTTCCTCTGTCTGCATGGGATGGGGACGAATGGACGGGTCAGTTCGGGTTTCGCCCAAATTATCCATTTCTTTTCGCCTTTTTACGATCCCTGTGACTAACGGTCGACCAAACCCACCGCAGATCTTCGAGAGTCAGACTGGTTCGTACTGCGCACCGAGCTCAGGGGGGCCGGGAGAGGGGAAGCTGGCTAGCCCCAAGTACCTGACTGACTGACATGGGTACAGCGGCTATCCGCCACTCCCTGGGAGGCAGCCACACCTACGAATGGCTGGACGGCTCGATCGTGACGGACCCCGCCCCAGGGCTTGAAGAAATGGTGTCGTCGGCCGACGCCGCCGAGGACGAGTTCCTGATGTACGTCTCGATCGACTTACCGGCTAGCCACGCCGCGGGACTGCGCCAACTCGAGCACTTCATCGCCACGGAGGGTCCCTTCGACGGCCTGATGGCGTTCTCGCAAGGCGCCGCCTGCGCCGCAACCTACCTGATCCATCGCATCCAGCAGGACCAGCCGCATGCCTTCCGCTGCGCCATTTTCTTTTGTGGGGGCGCTCCGAACGACCCGCGCTCGTTCTCGGGGGTCGATTGCGACGATACCCGCGACCACGGCAGTGTCGGCAGGATGACGAGCAGTCCTGCCGTCGAGGCTGCTGCTCCTCCTGATCCTTCCCCTCGTGCCCTCCAATTCACGCAGCAGGATTACATCGATATCCCGACCGCGCATATCTGGGGCGCGAATGACCTGTTGTGGCGTTTCGGCCCCGACTTGAGCCAGGTCTGCATGGCCAATGTCAGGGAGGTGTTTGTGCATCCAGGCGGCCATGAGATCCCCGGCCCCAAAGATGCAGCCGCGCTGGCTCAGAGCGTGCGTGTGATCCGGCGGACATTGGCTCGCGCGAGCAGGGCTTAGGTTGGTCGTTGCTTTGTCACTTTGTCACTTTGTCAGGGTTGTGTTAGTAGTATCTGTGGTGCCTATAGGTTGGTTAGCGCTACGTGCATATCACCCCCGGTAATTAGACGAGTAATTAATTTTAGTAATCCATTTTGACTTTCGGCCCCCGAGTAGCCAGACTTGTTTTTTCGTCCTTTCTCTGTCTAGTGTCCACCTCCGGAGTAGTGAGAACGGGCCCGATAGGTCCGCCGATAAGATTGGCTGGTTGATTGCAAGTGCCTAGACGCATTTTGCTGCTGTGGTGGGCTTAGCGAGCATGTCGAGTCAGATTTCCGTGAGATTTTAGGGCTCCGCGCTAGGGCCAGGTCCCTTTGTCCGAGGGTCATCGGGCCCAGACCTCAAGTGGGACAGCGAATGCAACATGCAAATCACTTCGCGCGCCCTGTTTGGCTGAGGAGATTCGGGGCGCTTAGATGCATATTTGGCTGCACAGCCTAGGGGACATCCGGTAATGATCCTCTAGTACCCCCGTATGGAATCGTATTTGTTTCTACTGTGCCACTCCCCCCCAGCCAATACACTTCGGGGCTACGCTGTCGACATGCATACATGGTATCGAACATGTTCACATAAGCTGGAACCGTGGAAGAATACTACTCTGTAGCTACCCGAACCAAGCAAGTAAGATGAATGAATTCACTCCAACCGAGAAACGAACTCAACACCGGTTGATCCGCCCCTGTCCCCATCCCTGCAAGAAAACTAAACCACAATCGGATTCTTATCCCACATCAGAAACGACGCGATGATCTGTCCGCCCGCGAACCCCGCCAACACTTTCATCTGCAGATTGTAACTGGCCGAATACACCTGACGAACGGCGGTCTGTGTGGCCGCAGGCAGCGTGCTCAGCGTATCCACAGACTTTAGCACCGCTTGCGCCGTCTCCGGGCTGAGCACCTCGCCTAGGTGCGTCCGCAGATAGCTGTTCGATACGGCGGTCACGATGGCCAGGCCGATGCACCCGCCCATGATGCGGAACTGGGCGACGGAGCCCATTGCGACGGCTGGGGAAGGGTGGTTAGTAAGGTAGGTAAGTAAAGTACCTAGGTAGGTAGGGTTTCAGGGTGGGGGGGCGGAAATGCATGCGTGGTACATGACAACACCAACAATAACAAAAAAAAAAAAAGGGGGGGGCGCGGAAGGAAGGAAAGGCTTACCTCCATCTCGCTTCTCAACGGCGAAGGGGGTCATCAGGATCAGTAAGCTGATGTTGATGCCGCAGCCGAAGCCCGCCAGGATCTGGTAGCCGTATTGGCGGGCGTGGATTTGTAATGAGTCGTCGAATGTGCCGAGGAGGGCGTAGGCGATCACCTGGACGCAGGATGCGAAGAGGACTAGGTAGAGCAGAGGGACCTTGAATTTCTTCCCGATGGTGGGGGCAAATATCGATCCGATCGGGGCCGCGAGGGTGAAGGCAATGAACCGGACGGCGGCGTCGAAGGGGGACAGCGCATTCACGATCTGGAACCGCTGTGGGAGCTCGAACATGGTGACGAACCATGTCGCGCCGAGACAGATCGCGTTCAAGAGCATCGCCAGCCATACTCGGTTCTTCATGAAGCGCCACGGGAATACCGGCTCAACTAGGCCTTCTCGGAGGGTGACTAGGCGTTCCCATAGGAAGAACATAATCCAGAGGATCCCGGATATCGTGAGGAGGGCGATCGTGAATGCTGACTTCCAGCTATACTCTTCGTCGGCTTCTTCGAGGGCCGTGACGAGGAGGAGGGTGGCGGCCAGAAGGAGCAGCGAGCCTAGAATGTCCGCTCGTCGTAAGACTCTCTTGGTGCCTTGGAGAATCGACAGCTTGGATGTTGGCGGCGTGTTGTGGTGCGGGAAGCGGTTTGGCAGCACGATCACAAGGACAATACCCGCAATCACGGCGGGGGGGACACTGCAGGATGTATCAGTCAAGCTCTCTCTGAGGTGACGGTCTCACATACTTCAGCAGAAACACCCATCGCCAGGTCGTGTGCTGGGTGATGGCGCCGCCGAACAACGGCCCTAACACGAGGGAGAAGACGTAGACCACCGCGATTGAACTGGTGTATACGGCGAATTTCTCGGGGGGGACCAGCTCCATCACAATGACTGTGCAGAGGGAATAGTTGCCGGCGCCTCCAATTCCCTGAAACGCTCGAAATATGATACTAAGATGGCACATCATTCGGTCAAGATACGTTCGAATCTGCGGGGTTGG
This sequence comes from Aspergillus ellipticus CBS 707.79, assembly GCA_003184645.1. Lineage (NCBI taxonomy): Eukaryota > Fungi > Ascomycota > Eurotiomycetes > Eurotiales > Aspergillaceae > Aspergillus > Aspergillus ellipticus. Next base: position 13,417 of record KZ826125.1, read on the forward strand.
GTTATAGCACACTTACAGCTGCTCCATCGTCTGGGCTGCACCGCAGGCTGCTGAGAATACAGTGAACATGAAGACCGCAAATAGTAGACATGTTTTGCGACCAATCAAGTCGCTGAACTTGGCAGTCAAGACGAGTAGCCCTGCGACCAGGTTATCCGGGTTGTCCGGGGTGGGTGGGGAGATGAGGTCGTTCACTTACCCGCATACCCCAACAAGTAGGCTGTAGTAATCCAATAAATCTTGTTCAACCCACCGATCTCACTGCTAATACTGATCAAAGCAGTTGTGACAATTGGGATCTCGAGGTTTGTGAGGAACAGACATAGACAAAGCCTTGTCGTCGGTCAGTATCGCTCTGCACTGGCAGGTTAAGGTCCTCTACTCACGCTCCGGTAATGACGTGCAGTCGTAGGCCTTGGATGTATTTTTGGGGCGGTTCTTCCGTCAAAGGCGTGTCGACGGACTTCCCCTCTTGGGACGAGATATCCAGGCCCTTCTCCTGAACTGAACGTGCGTCGAATGACCTCTCCTGGGAGGAGACATCCACGCCCACCTCCTCCACGGCTGGTATGGTCGAGTTGCCCATGATCTTGGTGAATGATGTGGAAGAAAGGATGCCGCAGCTTGACTGAAGACTGAAAAAAACCAGAAGGAAGGCTCACTTCGACTTAGAAAAGGGAATAATTGAGTCGGGCGGTCAAGCTGGTGCTGGTTGGGCGCCACGAAGGAGTCAGCCCTAAACTAAGTTGCAGCAACTAGCCTAGTACTGTACTGCACAGCCGAGCAGCTCAGGCCGCCTGCTGGCCGGAGTTACGGAGTACGTCGAACCAACCCGACGTAGATACTACATGTAGGTGCGTTTCCCCTCTCCGGCTCGACTGCAGACTAACACCCCGCCCCCAGGCCCTGGTCTCGTCTAGTCTCGGCCAGTCTTCCAAGGCAGATTCATCGTTGGCTGGACCAAATTGGCTCCTGGGGCGGTTTCGTCAGGCTGAGCACGGTTGTTCCGTCCCTGCGGTTATTTGATTTCTGATTGATGCATTGAATGGACTAGTCGGAAGCTGGGGCTGCGACTATCTTATACTCCCGGCAGAGTTGTTCTGTCATCCGCGGTAATGCTACAATATAAGGGCGGTAGGACTTCCATGCACCCCCCGGAAGCACCCACCACTACTCAATCCTGACGCTACGGAGGCCGCACTGCTGTTGCAATAGTTGAACAAATACTTGCCGAAAATGACATCCTCATATTCCTCTGCGGAGATCGCGGCAATTTTGAGCGGCCCGGCCGCGTCGCCTCCAGCCGGACAGACCTCGCACATCGGGAATAACGAAGGGAAGATGCTGCAAGGAGAAGCAATTATTTTGTCCTTTTCAATCGTGGCAACCCTTTTTATGAGTCTGCGGATGTATACCAAAGTCTTCGTCATTCGACAAATGCGTTATTCGGACTGTGAGATTTTCAAGCTATATTTCTGTGCCTTTGGCCAAGCACTGACCGTTTCTAGATTCCATGATCTTTGCCTGGGTAAGGCAGCGTATCCGTCTGTCACTCTCTGCGGGAAGCCGGCACTGACGACCCATCAATATAGGCAATCGTGATGGGTTTCATGGTTCCTGCCTGGTTGCTCAATACAGAAAACCCGGGGCTCAACCAGTGGGATATCACCATGCAACGGTTCATCAACTCTCTATATGTATGCCTCATCTTCCCTGGCCTCTAGCGGACGCTCGAGCTGACAGACTGGCCTACAGTACTTTCACGCCGGATCGATAGTTTATGGGCTTTGCTGCTTCTTTGTGAAAATGTCCCTGCTGCTCCAACTGTTGGAAATCTTTGGCCAACAGCGCGGTGGTTTCTTCTGGACCTGCCATTCCCTGCTATGGGTCAACTTCGTTTTCTATGTGATTTGCACCTTTCTCGAAATCTTTGCCTGTCAGCCGATGGCGAAGAACTGGAACGTGCTCATCACGACGGGGCATTGCCTGAACACCCGTCTTATCAATGTTGTCGCCAGCAGTATCAACAGCGCCTCGGATCTGATCATCCTCGTTCTGCCTCAGACCAGAATCTGGAGTTTGAACATGCCCTTTTCCCGAAAGATCACCGTATCGGCCGTTTTCCTCATCGGACTATTGTCAGTAGTTTTCCTCTCCTCCCCTTTCTCTTTCCCTTTCCTCATTCAGGCTCTTTTCACTACACCTGGTACCATTCATTGCTAACGCTGCCTTTCCCGCAACAGAGCATGTACCTCATCCATCGTCCGGCTTGCTTACGCCATCCTCCTCAACGAGTCCAGCAACGATAACAACATCGCCTACTATTCATTCATGGCCGGCTGCTGGACGATCCCGGAGCTCACCATCGGAATCATCATCGGGTGCCTCCCTTCCATGCCCAAACTGGCGAAAAACATCCGCCAGAATAAACAGGTCGGACGACTAGTCGACTCGCTTCAGGGCCTCCTGTCAACAAACTCGACCTACGGCAGTAGACACCGCCGGAGCGTACTTCCAGGGTCGCACAAACTAGTGGAGCGGGTCGAGGTCACCCCCAAGAAGAACCCGGACATGTACCCGCTCACCACATGTCAAAGTCAGTCGGATAATCGGGAGTGGGAACTCGAGTCCCACTAGGTTTTTTTCTTCCTCTTCTTCTTCTTCCAATTTCTTTGTCACGGGTTCTTGTTTTTTGGGGGGGGCCGGGGAAAGGGTGGGACGATTGCAGTAAGAAGCGCCCGGAATTGCCTCTCTATCGTGTCCACCGCGAACGATAAGATTCAAGTGGGCTGATGATGTCCGATGTTGGATTTGGGGGCCAGGCCGGCAGTCAGCGGAGCTTAGCGAGCTCAGCTAGGCTTGGCCTCCAGTACTAGTAACTACTTAGGTACCTAGGTAGGCTAGCACAGAAAGTCATTAGTGCCATGCTGTATGGTTCGGTACCGACTGCGCCAGAACTGTATCAGTTGTAAGACGGACAGGAACCACCCCATAAGCACAGCCTAGCCCTACTTAGCTCCTGTCCCATCCCCCTCCGTAGCGATACTATATATCCCTGCTAGATCCATGCCCAGGTCAAAGAAAAGAATAGATAAGTTCCCCCTGCCAGACTAGCTTCCCACTCCTCCTTTCCTCGCCCCCCTCCCCCTCTTTTCACATCCCTTCAACCACAACTCCCAAACTCCGCAGCCATGGCTCTTTCAAGCACCAGTCTCCCCGGCGGCTTCGCTCTCGTTACCGGTGTGAGTAGTTGCCCGTCTTCCCCCATCCACCTTTTCACTCTTCCCATCCCCGGAAATTCAAACACCAGCCCTAACCACTGACAGGCCGCATCCGGCATCGGCAAAGAAACCGCCTTCGCCTTCGCCGAGGCGGGTGTTGACGGCATCATCCTCGCCGACCAGAACCTCGAAGGCGCCGAGGCCGCCATCGCCGAATGCAAGGCGTTCTCCTCCAAGACGGACTTCCGCGCCGTCGCGATCCAAGTCGACGTCAGCGACGAACCCAGCGTCAACGGACTGGTAGCCTCCGCCGTGAAAGAGTTCGGCCGGATTGACTACTGCGTGCACTCCGCGGGCGTAAGTCCCCCCCTCTCTTATCATCGAACCCCTCCCCCTTCCTTAGGAACCCAGAATGCTAAAACCATCCCAGATGGGCAACATCTCCGCCGCCAAAACCGCCAACCTGGACGTCGAGATGTTCGACAAGACCATCGCCGTCAACGCGCGGGGCACCATGCTCATCCTGCGCGCCGTCTCCGCCGCCATGGCCCAGCAAGAGCCCCTCCAATACACCAGCCGGCGCCACCCTACCTCAACATCACGCAGTCTCGGCCGCGGCGCCATCACAGTCATCGCGTCCGTCAGCGGCACCATCGCCTTCCCCGGCACCATGCCCTATGCGGCCTCCAAGTACGCCGCCATCGGCATCGTCAAGACCGCCGCCGCGGATAACTTCGAACACCATGTCCGCGTCAATGTCGTTTGTCCTGGGTACACCGATACCCCCATGATGCAGGCCACCCTGAAGCGGTACCCGTTTATGGAGAAGGTTATTCCTACCATGAGTTCCCTGAAACGCGTCGCCTATCCCGAGGAGGTCGCCGATGCGGCCCTGTTTTTGTGTAGTCCGGCCGCGAGCTTCATTAATGGGACGAGTATTGTCGTGGATGCGGGGTTTACGTTGGGGGCGGTGAGGAATAGTATTTAGGGTGTAGGGGTAGTTAGTTGTTGTGTTGTAATACATCTTCTGTTGGTCTTTGAAATTTAAGAAGAATAGAATATTTGTGGTTGAATATATCATTAATCACCTCCACACGAACAATATCAATGTTTGATTGTGATACGGAATAAAATCTGTTTCTTGGACCCAACCAGCCGCTGATATATATTTATGACACTTCTCTACCACAAGCTTATTTGAAACATAAATGGAAATTCTAATTATCTATAATCATAACCATCAACCACTCTAGATCTATACCCATGAAACTAACCCCCCCCCCTCCCCGCCTGATACCGTCTCCAATGCATAGACATAAAGCAAATCGAGGTAACGAGCCCTAACCCCGCAAGTCCGATCCCGAGATACAACGCCCCGCGATACCCCTTCAGCGCGTCCCTGCCCCCATCATTCACATACGACTCGACCGTGCCCGCGAACCCCAAGCCCAGCGAAATCGAATAATTGACCGTCGTGGTGACCAGCGACGCCGCGAGGCCCTGGTGGTGGTGGTGCATCGAGTTACTTAGGATGAGCGTGCCGGAGGGAAAGGACATGTCCCTATATTTAACATTCACATTAGCACCACTTATCTACCCACCTATTCACCCACTCATCCATTCATCCACTCATCCACTCATCACCCAGACGAGAAAAGAGAAGGATAAAAACTTACATCCCCCACGAAGTAATCAAACTAACCACAAACGCCTGCGCCCAATACGTCTGCTGCAGGGGCACAGTCGCGAAAATGGCCTGCCCGGCCGTGAAAAAGCACATCGCGAAGAACATAATCACGCTTGGCGGGAGCTTTCCCAACAGGAACCCGGTCACCAGCGCTGCGACGGCCCCGGACGGCGCAGCGGCGGACCATTTTGCCGTGGCGAGGAGCGACGAGTCACCTTTTATAACCTCCATGAACTGATAGAAATAATAGATAATGATCCCGAAGCTAGACCAACCTGCTGCGATGCACCCGAGTACCCATGCTAGATCGCCGGTGAGGACGGAGCGCGGGACAAGGGGACATGGCGCGGAGCGTTCGACCAGGATGAATACTCCGAAGATGAGGAATCCGACAATCAGGAGCGCGTATGTGTACGGTGTGGGCCAGCCGACCAGCGCGGCTTGGTTCCAGGCGAAGTTTATGAGGACAAGGGCGGAGATACCGGTCACGGCGCCGAGGATGTCCAGTCTTGTGTAGGTGGTGAGATCGTCTTTGAATGTGGGCCGGGGGGTCTGCGGAATGACGAGGATACCGAGCACGGCGAGCCCGAAACATACCATGCCCAGCACCCAGAAGGCCCACGGCCACCAGACGAGCTGGGCGAACAGGGACGAGAACACCCCTCCCACAATGAACCCGCCGGGTGCTGTCGCGCCAAAGCAGCAGAAGATCATCTCCTTGCGCAGACCTGGGGGATACGCGCGGCCGAGGATCGCAATGGCATTGGGAAGCAGCATGGCGGGGCCGATGCCCTGCAGGGCGCGACAGCAATCGAAGAAGACTTTTGTTGACCAGACGCTGAACCCAGCCAGGATGGACCACAGGCCGAACCAGCTGAACCCGATGATGAACATTAGTCGGTGGCCGTAGACGTCGCCCAGGCGGCCGGCGACTAGGATGAATGTTCCCACGGTGAGGCTGTAGGCTGCCGCGAACCAGCTGAGTTCGCCGGCTGTTGTGGTGTTGAAGCTGTTGCCGATCATATGTGCTGGCGCGATGGACATGCAGAGCCCGGCTTGCGTCATGAATTGCGCCATGCAGACGACTGCGATGAAGATGATTTCTTTCCATAGCACGGCGGGGGGGTTCAGGGTGGACTGCGTGGTTTCGAGCTGGGTTAGGGCTTCGGGGTCCGAGGTGGTGGAGGCGTCCGAGGGGAGGGGCTTGTCGTGGAAGTCATCGCCAGTGGTGGAGGAGGAGTTGTATGGTGTTGGGGTGTCGTTGAGCTGGTGCTCGGAGGTGTTGTCGGGTTCCGGGGCCATTTTGATATGTCGGACGGCGTCGGGAGCGAGGAGCCAGGTCGAGACGACCGAGCGGCCGAGCTCGGGGGCGAGACATCTTATGTAGGTTCTGGGTGTTGGGGTTCAAGAGAGCGAAAATGGGCTTGATTAAGAATTTAAGAATCGAAGATAGTCCAGGTGTGTATGATGTCCGGCCACGACCCACCGGGATTGCCACGCGCGATGCGGTTCGCCAGCGACGGGCCCGAGAGGATGCCACAGGGGCGGGCTAGTCCGGTTCGGGGCATTGGGTTTGTCGTCTTCCGTCGGAAGCGAGCCGGGTCCGTCGGGGATGACAGGCTTGGCTTGGGTGCAGTCATCGCATCGCCTATTATCTGCCCATTATATGGAATGCAATGACAGAAAGAGAAGAAATTAGCAAAGAAAAAGATCAGACAGGTCCGACCGGCATGCCGAGGACGGCACAATTTGTCGTGTTGTCGGGCCCGAAGCTATATGCAGGGAGTCGGGTTTAACTGAGCATGGTTAGATGCGAGAAAGACTTTATCCGGGTGATCGCGGCAGAAGTCTTCGGGGTGATATCATTCCGGCATCATACCTTCCGAGGGCAAAGTTTATCATTCCCTGTTTATGCTTTTGCCTCTCAGCCTCAACTTTTGCGCTAGATTTGATGTGGGGATGCCCTAAGTCGGCGGCAATTGGGATTTCTATGATAAGGTTAGGCATAATGTTAGCCTCACACGAACTTGGATTATAGTTTTATTTTCAGTAGTAGATGGTGTCGGGTAGTAGATTGCGGAGATGGACTATAACCAGGGCGGACACTTGATCAAAGTAATTAAAGCAGATGGGATGCCCTCTGAATGAGTGAAATGGTCTCATGCTCCTGTATAACTAAATGCAAGCATGGAGAGTGCCCACTATCACAGGTAAAAATCATAGAAGAGAACTGCTCTAGTTAATAATCTTGTGGGTTGTGATTATCTTGTGAGCTATGATCCAATAAGTAAACTTTATTATACTATATGCAGACCCGCGTCCGCGCAATAGCATAAGACAACTATATGATAATTGTTATCACTCTAGTTCTTTCCAAAGTATCAGTGCAAAAAGATATTTCCGTACATGATAAAAAGCAATAAATGGCTCACGTGGTGGGGATATTCCGTCCTACAGAGACCAATCAATCAGATAGTACTTGCTTATAAAAACATGACAGGAAAGCAAAGATGTATCTCTCTAAATGTACAGTAGACCCTGTATAACGCAGTTGAAAGGTCTAAGTATCGTACCTCGCCTTTATTTTTATCTGCGAGTATACGCCAAAAAAATACCATCCTACTATGGTAGGTTTACTTCTTTCATGGGACTATTATATGGACCAAGGCATGCTCTGGTCACCACTATGATAATTCATTCTCGAGCGATCACTAATCCTAAATAGTTTAAATAATCATACAAATCGGAGCAGAAGAGTAATTTAATGCAGCAAGTAGCCAGACCGGTCCACTGGAATCCCATCACCCGTCCTATCTTCACGAAAGTCCCACATCAGCGCTAGAACATCTCCCACCTCCAATCCCAACTAGTTGTATTTAAGCCTTATCAAGCTTTCATCTCCACGGGCTTACTGCGGGGTCTCGTGGCTTCTGCACTCACCCCCAGCTGCCTTCAAAGCAATTATTGGTCTTCGAGCAGGATCGGCAAATCAAGCTCTGGAAGACAGGGAAAGTGACATCAAGAACCAGTATATTTTTGAGCTTGTTTTATTTTCAATACTTTCGTTGCTACGTGCTGATACATCGATCCGTTGTTGTATTTCATTGAGTTTTGTCGGGAGTTTGCTTAAATTGCCCACTACAATCACTCCCCCAGCCGTGCTTCGTATACATTCAGCCCTAGCGACTTTAGGCTGGGTGATATCTAGAGGGTGGCTGTTAGAAGGATCGGACTATTGGCGAGTCCGGTTCACTCACTTCTCCCGTGTGGAAATGGTATTGGCGGGGAAGCTAGTTCCGCCCCATTTGATGGATGGGCTCTCCCATATCATACCAATCAGTATGTAATATAGCATGCATAAGACTGGTGGTCCGTGGGCTCTTATCTGAGTGACAGGTTTGCTGACCCCAAATTCAGGTGTCGCCTAGATATAAAAGTCCCAACCCGCTACTTTCATGGGAGAGTTCGCCACGGGGATCCACTCCATATCAGCAACCCTTATCATCGAAGCCTAAAGCCTAACTTATCTTTCTCTGTTGTATGCAGTTTAGGAAACATGAAGAGCGCTCTTCCCGACCCAGCCTCCTTGGCATCGCTTCCTGGTTCCCAACCGATCAATGGAGCTTCACGCCCCGAAGCATTGGATCAGTCTTACTATAGAGCCATGGCTACAGCAAAACAGCATCGTAAGACCAGGAAACCGTCATTCTGGCCAAAACCCTAATTTTCCGCAGAAATCACGATTACGGATGTTCTCATCCTTTCTCCGAAGTTCTGGGATCTTCATATGGACCCTCTGGTGCCAGCGGATATGGCTGCCTTTCCACTGATCACCATCCAGTATAACCTGGTATCTGGAACCCTTGCACCGTTTGTTTTGCGAATAGACCAGATCTTAAGCCTCTTATGGAGAAGATCCTGAAGTTCAAGGTCTCGTGAGTATATCTAATGTTTCAACGACTGCAATCTGACCTTGATTTGGTGCAGCGCGCAATATCTGCTGACGGAGTTTGACCACGAGCTCGATGCTAAGAATCTTGAGACGACAGCTACTTTACAGCTTGATGGGAGCTTTGTCCTTCCTACTCCTCATCCTGGCGCGGCAAAGTTAGATGCTTCTTATAAATACGTCAGTTACGGGTTAAGACGCTGACTATGATGCAGGTTCATGCCTCCCAGCATGCCCGTGGTCAATCTGCCGCGAATTGCACTAGTAATGGCAAAGCTGATTGTCGACGACGAAGACCGTGGAATACGTCCGTTCATCGTGTCATTGAATGACGGGCAGACAATGTGTAAAGGGGTCACATCGGTGTCAGTAAAGGGAGCTCTACCTCGGAGTATAAGTACTGACGGCATCCAAGGCCTCTGCCGGCAATGAACGGTGGACATGTGCTAGACCTTTCAGGTGTCTCTCCCTGCAGAAGCCATGCTAGGGAGCATTGAAACACCAGTTCATATGCGCACTCACTTCCTGTCCGTCATTCACCGTATCGGCGTGGGGGCGATTTCGGCAACTCTTTTCCTCCTACCTGCCATGAGGCTGGCTACCTACCTTGTTGGCCGCCCACCGGCGATGCGTGCCAGGGCATGCAAGATATCGCCGATGCGGAGCGCAACCGACGCCAGCCGAGCATCGGCGGCATGGCGAGGCGGTGGGCCCCTCACCGCCCGGGTGCTTAGCGAACGGCAATCACATGCCAGCGCGGCGCGGCGGGGGTCGCCTAAACCCAAACTTCGTCCCCGAAGAAGCAAAGAAGAAAAAGGAAAAAACCCCCATCAATCAACCCGCCAGGCCTGCGTCCATCGATCAGATCGCAGCTCCAGACGATGTGACCAGCTGCTCTCTCTCGTCTGGAACTTCCCGTTCGCCCTCGCCATGCAGTGCGTCCGTCCCCTCACCAGAGCCCTCTCGACCCGTGAGCTGTGATCTACCCCGCCGGGCTGCGCGACAATAAAGAGCTTCCCCTCCATTGTTTCCGTGTCGGTCGGTGCCCACCGCCAGCTAGTCAGTCGGGTTTGCAATCTTCCAACGCCTAGCATCGCCCTCCCTCTCGCCCTCTCGCCCTTAAATCTCGCCTCCATCCTCTCTTCCATCTTATCTTCCTGTCTCGCCTCAGCCGTGAGCTCCCGCGACCATGGGGAACCCGCCCGCTGCCATCATCATAGCCAGGTACTGTTTACCACGCGTCGTTTCTCCGTGCTCGACCGGTCACTGACTAGGTGTGTACCAGGCATGGCGCTCGCCTGGACGCCGCGGACAAGAATTGGCATCTGACCTCCCCCACTCCATACGACACTCCCCTCTCCTACGGCGGGTGGCTACAGTCCCGGGCGCTGGGCACGCGTATCGCCGACCTCCTGCAATCGCTAGATATTCCAGCGGACTCTACAACATACGCCCCAGACGACCAAAAGCTGACCTCTGCTCGTCTCCAAAAACCCAAGCCAAGGCGCAGGATCATCATTCATACTTCACCCTTCACGCGATGCCTGCAGACGGCGATCGCTGTAAGCTCGGGCATTTGCCAAAGCTCACCCGAGCCCGAGTTCAGCCAGGCCTCCACCCCGGTCCAGTCGAATTCCGAATCTTCTTTGACCCCGGGCTCCGGATTCTCACCGGGCGACCATCGATGCCTGCTACGCGTGGACGCCTTTCTTGGAGAATGGCTCTGTCCGGACTACTTTGACGAAATCATCCCGCCCCCCAAGTCGGATCGCATGGTGGCTGCTGCAAAGCTCGAACTGCTTCGTCGCGAGCACAGCTTCGTCCCGGAGGCAGATACCGGGCCCAGGCCCTCGGCCGGCTATTTTCCGGGTGGCTGGGGAAGTGCGTCCACTCCTGTCTCACCCGCGAACGATGAGAGTCAGAACACGACGATCACACCTGCGCCTCCACCGCCCGCGAACCAACCACAGGGACAGCGGACCCGTTCGGGTAGCTGCGACACCATGAGCTCCGCTGAAACAACGCGAGGTCGAAGAATGCTGAGCAAGATTAACACCAACCTAGCCTCCATCCCCGACAGCGCGTACATGGCCCCGACCCCTAGCTATGCCATCTCCCCTTCGGACCCCATTCCGGCCGGGTACGTCACGCATGCCCGCGACGCCTGCGTGAAGATCGATTTCCAGTGGGACAGCATGCAGGGGAACCAAAACTGGGGCGATGGCGGCGAGTACGGTGAGGAATGGAGTACGATGCATACCCGGTTCCGCACCGGATTGGATCGGATGATTACATGGTACCAAGACCATGACCCCTGGGTCCCTACCGGTCGGCCTCGGCGGCATTCAGGGATGATTGATGGCTCCGAGGACCCCGATCCACGCAAGGACGCAGACGACGCGGTTGAGACAATTCTGATTGTGATTACCCACGGCGCAGGCTGCAATGCACTGATCGGAGCCCTCTCAGGGCAGCCAGCCCTAGTCAACATCAACACCGCGTCGCTCACCCTGGCCACGCGGAAGGACTGTGTGCCAGCAACGAGTGAAACCGGTCCTGTTGGTGGGCCGGTGCGACCGAAGCTATCGGCCGACGACTCACCCAACTTTGGGAACTATAACCTGAAGCTAATCGCTTCGACGGAGCATCTCCGAGTCACGGGAAAGAGGTCGGCTGCTCCATCCCCGTCCAATGTCAGATCCCCGTCTGCTACCTCCTTCCGCAATCGCATGGCCACTCGTCCGTCGTTGTCGCAAGGCCTATTTATCATCGGGCCCTCTACAACGGACGGTTCCAAGCCATGGAATGCGGACCGACCGGCTACGGCTATCACGCCCCGGTCGGCAGGTCTCTGGGGCTCCATAACAGCGGAGGACCCGGCAGACGAGATCGTGCCTAACTTTGACTGGTCACCGTCTGCACCGCCCGTGAAAGAGAGCATCCAGGTCCAAGAGAAAGAGGACACGATGTCGGCGAAGCAGATACCACAACGAACCCAGTCGCAACGGGGCCTTTGGAGTAGTACGCCCTCCAGCATGGAGCGCGAGGCTGGCCATAAACGGCGCTGGACCGTGACCGAACGACGGCCATTATGATGCATATGATTGATGATACCAACCCGGCAGAGATGGCGGGTACTGGAATGTTCATAGCTCGTTACATTTTGATCCGGCGAGGAGTTTTTTTAGAATTAGCTGTTTGTTGATCTAGTGGCTGATTGATGCTGCTTTCTGCTGCATAGATTTGCTCATTGTAAGGCAACACCGCTAGCATGTACAACAGGAGCATCTACCCAAAATATACCCGATTGTCCCCTCTTTACCAGTGTCTTCTTTCTGCCAGTTCTTGCATACTCGTAGTCCGGCTGGACGAGCGTGCCGGGCGGGGCAGGTGACCATGCCCGCTGACCCGAATGGCTCCAGCCTCGACTTTCCCCTCACTCCAACCACAACACTCCACGCATCTTGGCTGCACCAACGACTGGACCAGCATCGCAGGCCATAGCGACATGGGCTCCGGACCAAGAGACCTCAGCACCCTATTCGATGGATATTCTTAGAAAATGGCATGTGAGAAAGAACCTCGGGTGCGAAGCAACCAGAAGCGAGTCACAGTGAACCAGCACAGTCGGAGCCGGATAAGGTACCTCATCGAACGATGCCAAGACCCGGCATATTGTCTCTTAATGCCTGGGGTCATGCGCTAACGTATGCTGGGATCTAGTCGCATTGCCCGTCGCCGTGAATAGTCTTAGCCGCCCTGTCCAACTGCCCTACAACCCCACCCAGCCTGGCTGAAACCTTCGTGGCTCCTTGGCACTTGCTTTGGCCATAGCGCAGGTGTCCAATGCACTTAAATCCGAGAACACTACGAGTACGCAGTGCTATCTACAGGTCCGATGAAATTGGCTCTGGCAAGCATACCCACCACGGCCCGTCAATCCTCTATCTGTAACGAATACCAAGACGGGACGACCTGCCGGATGAATTCTTCTGGAAAATATGCAAGGTACCCGTCATATTCCCATCAAACCCACGATAATGCATCTCCCCAACCCATGTCGCCGCGGACCGATGCGTCATTACATTTTCTCAGTCCAGCGCACTGACACCTCATGGGCCCATCTGCCAGTACACCAGTCCAGGCCCTCACGCTCAAGCCCCGCAAAATCATGACACCCCAGATACAATTCAGGGATTTTATTCTGATGCCTAAAATCAAAATAGCGGGATAGTCTTGGCCCTGGCCTACAGCTAAGCTGCAAGTGGATGGCGGTTGGGATGTCTGCAGCGGAAACTAAATCCAAACTAGATTAACGGTGCGGATTAAGCTTAGACAAGCTCTCACGATCGGAGGTATGCCGCTGTGTGCACAGCATCGAGTGCAGACCCCGAGAATCGGTGAGGAGCGGACTGTCGATCGCTGGGAATATCTATACCGGAAGGGGATTAGACTCCGCAGCGGGTGTGTTATCAGATCAGTGCCGGAAACTGGGCGATGGAGTGGAGTGGATCAGGGTACCCTTGGTTCGCATCGCTTTACGCGTCTTGAAATGGCCTTGAGGGGTGATGATCATTGGGTCTTCGAAGTGACATGAAGATGATAACGGTCAGGTCAGGGTATGGATTCAAGCAGATGTGCCGGAGGTCTTACTCGACAGGTCTCAGCGACTGGTAATGGAGCAACTGCAAAAGAATAAGGATCGCTAGGCTCCAAATCCTGGCAATAAGGTTAATCCCGATCGATGACGAGTCCAACGTTAATCCCTCGGTCTTGATCTCTCGAATGAGGGAAGTTCCTGAAGATCACCTACTCCTATCAACTTCCCGGGCCGGACGACGATGCCACCCGTTGTCGACCGGCGGCTTCATGGGGCATTGTGACGCGTCTTCATTCAGGAACTGATTCCGATGGCATATAAATAGGGAACGCATGCCTGGTTCTGTCTCCTCTATCATCAGTCCACTCCAGTCTCTCTTTACCAGTTCCTTTGTTATCGAGCCGACGACATGAAGTTCGAAGCCACCCTCGCTGCCGTTCCCTTTATGGGCTGTGCAGCCGCAGCAGCAGTCACCAACAAGAACTGCTCTGCCGCGTCTTTCCAGAAGATCATCGACGCCAATGGCACGCAGGCCCAGGTCCAATGGGCCACCTACATCCCGGCCCACGGCTCTCTCAACACCGACAACTACACCTCGACTTCGGACTACCCGACTGGCCTGCCCGAGTCCTGTGCCGTCCAGGTGAACGTGGCGTCGGAGGGAAACTCCAGCTATCTGGTTGGAGTTATATTCCCGTATGAGTGGAACGGACGCATGATGTACGTTTACCTCACTTCGGCACAACCGTGATACTAACATCGTACCAGGTCCGCCGCTGCGGGTGGTGGAATCAACTGGGTTGACATGGTATGCTGACACAACACAACACCACACCCCATGCAACCATACTGACCTACGCAGGGAACTGCCACCCACTACGGCTTCGCCGGTGTCTCCAGCAACCTCGGTCACGAGGGTATCGACACTGCCGGAACCTGGGCCATTGGCCGACCCGAAGCGGTCATCGACTGGGGTTACCGCGCCTGGCACGGAGCCACCGTTCTCGCGAAGCTCCTGATCGAGGGACGCTACGGCTCTCAGCCCGAATACAGCTACTTCTACGGCTGCTCCACGGGTGGACGCCAGAGCATGAAGAACATGCAGCACTACCCCGACGACTACGATGGAATCATCGCCGGAGCCCCTGCGTGGGACACCAAGCGGCAACAGCTGTACAACCTGAAGCAGACGACCTACCAGGCGCCCGCCAACTCGTCGCACACCATCCCCGAGGCCATGTTCGACGTGATCGCCGCCGAGGTGCTCCGCCAGTGTGACCCCCAGGACGGCCTGGTCGACACCATCATCTCCAACCCCCGGGGCTGCGTCTTCAACCCCCAGACCCTGGCCTGCAACGCCACCAGCACCGCCGACTCCTGCCTGACCGCCGAGCAGCTCAGCACCCTGTACAAGATCCACAACGACTGGGTCGACACCAACCAGACCTACATCTACGGCCACCTGCTCCTGGGCAGCGAGGCCAGCTGGCTGGAGGGCAACATCGGACTGGGCGAGGACAGCACCATCGAACAGCAGTACTGGTACCCGCGCGACCTGATGGGCCTGGGCGACTCGTTCGTCTGGCAGGATCTGGATTTCAGCACGGTGCAGCTGGCCGACCAGCTCAACCCCGGTAACGCCACTGCCGACCAGTACGACATCACCGAGTTCTACAACCGCGGCGGCAAGTTCATCCACTACCACGGTCTGGCCGACAGCTACGTCTCCCCCGACGCCAGTATCTACTACTACGACCAAGCCTCCAGCGCCGTCAAGCCCAACGGCATCGACGTCGATGATTTCTACCGCATGTTCCTGATCCCGGGCATGGAG
>KZ826126.1:0-28131 GCA_003184645.1 Aspergillus ellipticus CBS 707.79
ATGACCTCACGACTTCTATTACCACCATAATACGTCATCCCGAGGGCTGTTACCATGATAGCTAGGCTATTCTATCACATAATTATAGTAAAGCAGAACAGTAAAGTTACAGCTGTAAGAATATATAAAAGATATAGATATATAAGACTGGGCTTGAAGTATACTTATTTTAATAAAGAGAATTATCTATAAACTGGAATATATATATAGACTGTATACTATAATCTGATATATTTAGACTTTTTGTTTCTTTACTATAGTTTTTAATTATAAAAAATATATTAAAATAATCTGGTGCTTTAGATAGCTTTGCAGCTGGGATCAGAGCTTTTATATATCTTTAATAGCTTAAAAAGAACAGTATAAAATTATTTTTATTTAAATCAAGCTTTTTATAAATTATATCTGCCTTCTATCGGAAATACTGGTATAAAATATTAGAATAGAAGAAATCTTAGAAATATTTTAAATATAAATATTTTATTTTTAACTACTGAAGAACCCTACTTTAGATATTAAAGCTTCTTTCGAGTCTAGATATTTTCCTGGGCATGTTGAAGCAGGAACAGAGAGTTTGTAGAATACAGTTAAATGTCTACTGATGCAGGGCTGGAGTGTTTTTGAGACCCGACACCAATACGTGGTGTACCGTAAAATGATACCGAGTTGTCGAAATATTACCAAAATTCGGTCCATAGATGTACTCTTCTTCGTGCTACTGTTCGGGAACCGGTATTCCAAGTGCTGGTGATAAGGTGTGCTAGTAGGACGACATATTTACAGCGCGCGTTAAGCTACATGAAGACGACTTCTTCGACCTATCATCAATCGCAGTCCCAAAGAGCTAGTCTTCCTAGGGCAAGAGCTTATAGCACACAGGCCAATACAAGATGGCTCGTCAACAATCTCCCGCATATTGCTGTGATTGAACTTGCATGACCAAAACGCCCTCATACTGGCAATCACGTTGCATTGACAAAAGTCTATCATAGCTTGCTCTCACGGCTAAATTTCTGCTCACATAGGCTTTTGTCACAACACTGTCACGTCGAATGAGTGTCTAGCTGGCTTCATAGGGACATGATTTATAATAACAAGGTCATAGCCCCCAATTGGATTCCAAGGGTTAGAGTACAACAAAAGTACGGCATTCCGCGTGCCAGTCATTTCGAGGACGATTGTTTCAAATTTATTGTTAATTTTATAGTTCTTTTACCGTCTATTGTACACTATGGGAGTTTTTCTAATATAAATAGGGGTTATCACAGCTAAATCAAGTTCTCATTCTGAGTTCCTCACATAACGAGATCAGTCCCCTTATCGTATCCACCGACGATCGTCGTGCGCGCTCAGTAAGTTACTCGATATGACATGATCTTCTGTACACTTACCTAATCTCAGTCCAGATATGGCGAAATTCTCAGCTAAGGTGGTCAAAGAATTCGCGCAGGGTATCCCATGGAGCAAAGTCATCAAAAAAGCCGCAAATTTCGATCGAGGACAACGCGTCTTCCCCAGCCGGACTCCCAAAAACGACGCGAAATCCAATTTGCGATTCGACAAAGGCTCGGTGGTTGATGGGAAGCATGAATTGATCCTCCAAGCCAATAAGAATACTGAAAATGCGGGTGTGAAAGCTGCAGCTGCTGAAGACAGCCATAAGATCTGGGCTAAAATTCTTGTTGATCCCGAAAATCTGAATGAGAATCAGGCTGTGGAGGATCTTCTTGAATCCTTCAAGGAAACGGAGTAAAATGGTAAACTGTTAGCATAGCTTCAACACACTGACTACTTACCACCGTCGCCGTCCTGTCAACGAACTAGTCACTTAGCTCGACCCAAAACGTACTTTACTTGCAAAATTTGAAAGGAGGGATTCTGGGTTAGCTATATGCATATGAGTATACTTTGAACTTCAGTAGCTCTGTTTCTCCATGTTATTACCTGCTTTAAGGTTGTCGGAGATTCCGTGGGTATTACGGGTATACATGGGGAAACTGTGGGGCTACCTGAAGTGTGGACCAGTAAAAGTGGTGATTACGCAATGATGGAGCTCCGGAATTACTTAAGAACGGACGACCTTCTCGCGCAACGCTTGAGTTGGATCATTAAGACAATATGAAGCTGCCAACCAGATGGACAGCACACTTCAAATCCTATATTCATCCCCAAGAAATCTATCATCCACATACACTACGCTCTGCCTCAAAATTACCTTTCAGCCCCTTTCCCCATCTTTTCAACGGGTATTGCCGACATCTCCGTGTCATGAGCTCTGCAAGCATGCCACACCGCGATACGGATCTCTTCCAATACACCAGTGGTCGTTGGCTATGGGACGAGGAGCAGCAACTTCGAGAAAGATTTTCGCCTTTCAATATGCCTGAGCTGCAGAGAATTGCAGCGCAAAGTATTGGAGCAGACACGTGTACTGCAATTACAAAATTGGCCGAAGGATCATTCAACAAGACTTTCAGACTTCAAATGGATAATGGATCATCTGTGATTGCAAGAATACCTCATCCTATTGCCGGGCCTAGGCACTATACTACGGCGTCTGAGGTTGCAACGATGGAATTTGTAAGGATTGAACATGATGTATCAGGTATAATATCACTGACAGATCCAGGCCCGTACAATCCTCGGAGTACCAACACCTCGAGTATATGCTTGGAATGCCGATGTGAATAATGCTGTCGGTTCTGAGTATATCATAATGGAAGAAGCCGCCGGTACCAAGCTGGACGACATATGGGACGTTATCTCTCTTGAAGAGAAGATAGAGATCATGAAGGATCTTGTCCAACTAGAGAAAAAAATGCTCCAGGTGCCACTGAATAAGTAATATCTTCGAAGCCAACTTGGTCTATTATATTGCTAATGATGACTAGTTATGGAAGTTTATACTTTGCGAGTACTAATATCAGGGGTGCCACGCCAGTTGACATATGTGCAGATGTATCCCCTGAGCTCAAGGACAAGATAAATCGCCGATTTGTCATTGGCCCAGTCGCAGAAAGACATTATTGGTTAAAAGAACGTGCAGAGATGGCTTTGGATCGTGGACCGTGTTTGTTATCCACCCATCTCCTTGTTGTCTTGACTGACCGATTGAAGGGAAACAACCGCAGGATTACATGCTCTCTCTGGCCCATCGAGAAGAGGCATGGATCCAGAAATATGCAACCCCAAGACCCAAAGACGACCCGCTAGTGACCTCAGCCTCGCAGAACTCTCCAAACAGCCATGTTGATTTACTACACAAGTATCTTAAAGTGGCACCTTATCTTCTCCCAAACGCTCCTGCGGTAGTTGCACCATACATTTGGCATACAGATCTACATGCTGGAAACATCTTCGTCCAAAAGGGAAAAATTTCCAGTGTTATAGACTGGCAGGGTCTGTGGGCAGCACCATTGATACTTCAAGCACGCCATGCAAGACTAGTTGATTATAATGGGGAAATTATTTTGAAAGCCCCGGCAAACTTTAAAGATCTTGAACCAGCAGAAAAGACTCGAATTAGAGGTCTTATGAGTAGCTCGATACTACTTTACCTCTACGAAAAGCAGATTGCTCAAGACATACCCCTCCTTGATAGAGTCCTTCGGTTTGACCACGGCAGGATACGGTGCGAGCCAATCTTATTTGTGGGTGACACGTGGGATGATGAAATCATACCCTTGCGAGAATCATTGATAAGGGTTGAGAGGTAAGTACTTCTCTGTCTGTCTTGTATACTATATTACTAACAATGCTTCAGGAGCTGGAACGAGTTAGGATTTGATTTTTCATGCCCTATTAATTTTACAGAGGATGATCTTCGTATTCATGCAGAAGAAAGTAACGGGTGGAACGACGTTCAGGAATTTTGGGACTCTGTTGCGCATATAGTATCGAGAGATGGTTGGACACCACATCATCTATATGATGATGCCATTTCTCTTTTTACGGAGCTACGAGATATTGGCCTGAAAGCTATGATAGGCAAGGAGAGAGACGTATTCGAAAAACAGACGCAGTGGGTCAAGAAGCATTAATTCGACCGCTTTCTTCCCAACTGTTTTTTTAACGATAATCCGTCGGGCTGGTGTTACACTGAGCTCCAACCGCTCACGTGGTTGCAGATGGGATAGACAGTAATTTTAACTCTGTCGACTGTAAACTGCTTATTAAGCACTTATTTGTCATGTGCCATCACCACCTCTTTCAATACGACATATCTTTGAGCCGGACATAGGACCTCGAACCCACTTAGATGGCTGGCCATCCAATATTTGCGGCTTTCGCTTGCGTGGTTCCGACAGTTGACTGCAGGTGGAGGCCTTCGGAGGGCTGCCACACAAAACAGACTTTCAATGATTGGAGAATTGCAGTCCATGCACCCAAACAGTTCCCTATTTCGGAGAAAAGTTACCCGTATCCTGTAACCCCCGTCGTCTTAAACTAGGATTTTCATGGCGCAAAGACATAACAGAGAATTTCATACAAGGAAAGAAAATTACAACTATACTACCGTAATACACAGAAGCTCTGACTGTTTAAAAAGCAGGGCATAGCAAATCATGCGCATTCCCAATCAGACTATGCTATGGAGGAGCTAATGGACTTCAAATTATATTTATATACATATAGCTATCCCGGAATCCCTCCTTTCAACTTTTGCAAGGTACGTTTTGAGTCGAGCTGAGTGACTAGTTCGTTGACAGGACAGCGACAGTGGTAAATAATTAAAAATAATAAAGCTATACTAATATTTAACTATTTCAGTCTATTTTTTTAAAGAATATAAGAAAGATCCTCCGCAGCCTGGTTCTTATCCGGATTTTCAGGATTAATAAGGATTTTAATCTAGATCTTATAGATATTTTTAGCAGCTGTAGTTTTTATATCTGTATCTACAGTATTTTTATTAGCTCAGAGAATTAATTTAAGTTTTTTATCTACTACTGAGTCTTTATCAGATTACAAATTAAATTTTACATTATTAGAGTCCGGCTGGGGAAGATGTATTGCTGTAGTATTTAGGTATAATACAGTAAAGTAACAACCAAATCTGGATAGTATAGACTGTTCTTTATTATATTTAATAGTTCTAATTACTCTAGCAGATTATTATCTGTAATATTATTAAGTTCTTACTCTGTCTTCCAAGCTTCCAGCTATTCTGCTAATCTTTTAGAGGGACTGGATTAATCTGAGAATATTCTATAAAAGTTTTAGATCTTATACAGAGCGCCCTTAAATCCGTGTACTGGATACTAGATAAGATTAGGATTATATTCTTTCTATTAAATCTAATATTATAACTTTTTTCTATATATTTATAAAACTGAGATATATTCTACTTCTTATTCTTATTTATTAATAATATTATATAAGATTTTAGTAGAAATATAATTTTTAGAGAAAAATCTACTCTTTTTAGATTTTTTAATATTTCTAGATTTTTAAATAGATAAAGTATCTGTAAGATAATACAGCTTCTTATTAAGAGAGAATTAAAATAGTAGTATCTTAGATTTATTTAGAGAATTTAGTTTAAAAGAGAAGAGGTATAAGATTCTGGATATATAGATTTTAATAGTAAGAATAGTATATCTAAAGATATCTTAGTTATTATAAGGCTCTGCAGAATATACAGATACTATACTATATAGTAGATTCTCTAAATATCTAGAAAATATATAGTTAGCTATTTTCTTTACAGATTCAATTATATATTTATATTTCTTAATAAAATATAGATTTTTTTTTATATTAGAACAGTTAGAATAGTAGATAGATATAATATTAAGATCTAGTTAGCAGTTATAGGATTACTAGTATTTTTATTTTATAATTTATATCTGGATAATTTTAAAAATCTTTTATTAAGACAGCTTTATAATTATAGATAAAAAATCTAGATTAAAAATAATTTCTATTAATTTTTAATTAAATATTTTTTTAAATTCTACTAAATAAGACTAATCTAATTCTAAATAAAATTAATTTTTTATACTAGATTTAATTACTGTAGTTAAAGATAACTATTAATTATTTAAAAATAGTTTTCTATTACTAATAATTAATTTTAATATATACTGTTTTAACTGCTGCAGAATATTATCTAAAATATTTTAATTATTTTTTTATTCTCTAATAAATTTATTAGTACTTTTATTATAAGATATATTATATAATAAGATATTATAAAAATTTATATTATAATTATTATTCAGAAGATTTAAATAATTCTAATTAATTATATTAGATTTATTAAAAATAAAAAATTATATATCTGTAAAAATAAATTAAATTATTATATAAATTAGATATATATATATAATACTCTTATTTAAAGAATAATCCTGCTTTTATAAATTCGGAGATAAAGTATATAAATAATTATTAAAATCTGTAAAGATTTTACTTTTTTTATATACTATTATAATTATAAAAAGATTAGAAATATTAGTTCTTTATCTAGAGCTGGAGAAATATAAAGTTAAGACTACAGACTAAATATAAATTAAATAATTTAAAATAAAATACTAATATTTAAAAATACTGACTTATAAAATATAAAGATATTAAAAATCTTACTACTAGTTTTTTTATATATATACTAATTATTTATAGCTGAAAATATTACTTATAATACTATTTTTATAAATTTAAATAACTTAATATTAAATAAATTCAGCTGTATAAGATTATATAAAAAATTCTTTTTATAAAAAAAAATAATACTGATAGCTGTATCTGGAAGAAAAAAAAGATATAGATTTATAAATTAGATAAAAAAAACTGATTCTAACTGTAGTAATTTTAAAAGCTGCAGCTGGTAAAACTTAATATTATTCAGATTTACTAGAATCTTTTATAGTACTGGCTAGATTATTATAAAAAAATAGAAAAATAAATCTAAAAAATTTTTTAAAAAAGAATTTAAAATAGTAAAAAAAAAAATAATAGTTTATACAGTTTTCTATATAAATATAGATAAAGCCAGCTTTATAGTATAATAGTTTAGTATCTAATCTTTAAGATTTAAAACAGCCAGGCGGCCAGCAGAACTGTTTAGAAACTTATAAATAATTTTTTTAATTCTAATATAATTCTAATTAATCTAATAAATCTGAATAAATATTAGACTTCTTATTATTAATAAATCTATTTAATAATATTTTAGAAAATACAGACTGTATAAATCTTCTAATTTAGAAATCTAAAGATTTATTATTATTAGGGGTTGGAAACCCTTATATATAGAGCTTGGTTACCCTGTGCTTAACAGATAAATAAGATGGATATTCTCTCCTATATAAGGCGTGGCGGCTAGTTAACTGTTGCTCAGTTAACTTGTGTTAATCTTTTAATCTAGCGGGAAAGTATCATCACGTGTTTACCTCTATCCCGTAACAATTATTAGAACTGTATTATATAATATTAACTAGTAAATACTATTAAGACAGTAATAGTAAAGTTAGATATATTATTACTATTAGATATTAATTAATTATTTATTAAAAAAAAATAATTAATAAAAAAAAACTTTTTTTTTATATATTTCTAGTATTATATAAGATAAAGTCAGGATAGATAGGAATAATTAAGATATTTTTTTAATTAGCTTTAATAAGACAGTTTTATTAAAGTATATTATAAGATTCTAGAACAGCCGCCCGAATAGTACGGTAGAGAGAATCTAGGCCTTGAGGTAGGATGGGAGCTTCTTCCCCCCAGGCCATCCTCCGCCAGCCGACTTTGGAAGTTTACAGGGAATAAAAGAACCGTCCAGAGCAAAGAAGACAGTAGTAGATATTAGAAGGAGTAGGAGTAAAGAATTATTATTATAGTATATACAGTCTAGTAGAATTAATTCTGTTAGATAGATAAAAGCTTCTTCTTCTCCTCTATCTCCTCCATCCTTTAGGCAGCAATATCTCTTGCCTCGAAGCCTAGAATGATTATTAATACAAACAACGCGCGCGCTGAGCGCTAAAAGAGAAGTTTGTAGTTTATAACAGCGAGTCAGAAAACTGTATTTATACCTATCAGTGGAGACAGCAGGTTGTTAGGGAATTGGCCTCGTCGTACGACGTAGACGAATTGGTAAGCAAGAAGGTTTTGTTGAAGAGAGGAAGTTCCTCTCTGCTAGCTAAGATACGTAGTTTTTAGCTAGGCGGTGACGTGCGGCAGAAAGCGCAGTGTAACAAGCAACCAGAATTAGGGCTTCGTACGAAGACCCTATAACAATACCCCCCTCCTCCGGACTATGACGTCGTGATTGCCCGAACTGGCCGCCCGTCCTATATCAACGTGCTCCTGATTGCGTCCCGTGGGCACGTCCACGACACTGGGACGTGTGAGCACTCTCCTAGCCGGCCTTTCAGCCCTAATATACGACTGCCTGGAACTTAGGAAGGATATTATACAAACTGCAAGTTTAAGAACCATACTACCTGATACAATTTAGTTAATAAGGCAGAGCCTTACTTTATTCTGTCTGTATTATACTCTCTTTCTACTTTCTTTATTATAAAAAAACTAGTTAATAAATAAACTATATAATCAGTCTCTCTCTCTTTTTTTTTTTTTTATTTTTCTGGTTTTATAATATAAAATAAATAATAAAATTTATAATTAAGTTAGAATACTAGTATAAAGTATAGTAACTAGACTTATCTAAAAATCTATTAATATTCTTAAAAGCAGATATCTTTTCTAGCCAGGTACGTAGGGCTAGTATATCTTATAGTATATCTACTGGTTCGGTTATAGGTTTTAAATAATCTACTTATTTTATCTTATATTTTTTATAAACTCTCTTTTTAGTATACTTCTGGATTTTATTAATAATTTCTTTAATTTCCTATTCTTTATAGCTATTAACTATAATTACAGGTAGCTAGAGTTTATATTATATCTAGAATAATAATAGATCTTATATAATAAGTTATATAAGATTTATATAAAATATTAGATAAATATTTTTTAGTATATTAAATTATACAGTATATAAACTAATAATATTTTTTATTATATATTTTATATTTTTCTAATCTAGTTTTTAAGATAGTTTTTTAATATATATATTCTTCAGACTTAGCTATATAATATTACTTTTTTAGAATTTTAGAACTGGTTCTCAGTACCGGTTTATATTAGCCTCTATCTATTAGTTTGTATAAATAATTAAGACTTAAGTTTAATTAAGTACTCTAGATAATTTCTATATAATAATATTAGTTTTTTAGACAGGATTTTATTCTACTGTAGTCTTAATATTAGACTCTATAGTTAGTTTAAATAGTAAGAGATAGTAGCTATATTTAAAAAAAAAAAGCTTATATCTATAACTGCAGATACTTTTTTATTAATTATAAGTTTTATTATTAATAAAAATCTAAGTTAATTATTTTATTTATATTATATAAAGAGATATATATAGATCTCTACTATATTATTATAATATTTAGTCTGTTTATTAATCTCAGAATAGAATATAGTAGAAAGTTTCTATATAATATTATATAACTAATAAATCCGGCTTTATAAAAGACTTATAAATTAAAAGCCGCAGTCTAAGATTATTAAGAAAGAAAATCTGTATTTTTATATAAAAATATAAATAATTATTTTAGTAGTATCTTCAGCAGAGATTAATTTTATTTTTTTAAAAATTATTTTTTTTATTAGATAATCTGTAATTATTAGTAGATTTATACAGTCTATATTAGACAGTAGGTCTGTAATAAAATTTAATATAATATTCTACTATAGTTAATCTGGTATTAATAATAATTTTAAAAGTCTGTATTTTATCTTCTATCAGGATTTTACTCTATTATAAAGATTATAATTTTATATAAATTACTATATATTAATTAATATATTCAGCCAGAAATATTTATAGTTAATTATTATATATATATATTTTTTTTCTGGATAGCTAGTAATTATTAAATTATAAATAGTTTAGATAATACTTATATAAAAAAATTCTAAATTTAGAATCTAGAGTTATTTACAGAATTATAATTTATCTTATATATTTAATAAATATTTAGAGATTAAGACTTTAAACTGTAGTTTAGAAGGAAATTTTTAAAAATCTTCTTTTACTACTTGTACAGTAGCTTAATAATTTTTATTAATATTTTTTTTAGAAATTTAAATAAAAAAGAATATAATAAAAAAATAATTTTTTTAAATTATTTTCTAGCTTTCTTTAACTATTTTCTAGTATTTAACTATATTTTTTTTAGATAGTCTAGAGAGTTACAAGAAAGAAGAGGATTTTTAGCTAAAATTAATATTTATAATACTAATAATATTAATATTAATATTAGTTTTATTCTCTTTCTAAAATAGAAGATATTTTAAATAATTAGTAATCTTTAGATCTAGATTATTTAAATTATTCTAATCTTATTAAGAAAGTATATCTATATATATATTTATTAGTCCGGCTTAATATTAGAAGATAAAATTAAACCAGCTAAGAAATAAGAACTATTATATATACTGTTCAGTAAGTTTCTGTAGTTTAAAGAAGTATTTAAGATTCTTATAATTTATAATTATTAAAAATAGATTTTTTACTAAGTAAAGTTCTATATTCTAAACTTCTAGACTTTATATAACAGCTAAAAACTTTTTATTATAGATTTTATAGTTATATTCTACAGAAATATTTTTTTTTAAAAAGTAGATATATAATTAAAGTAGTCTAGTATTATTATATTATAAGAGTATATCTCTGATAGTATAGCTAGAAGAGTTTATTTCTATTATTATTATATAATTTAGATTAAATATAGCTAATATAAGTTTACTAATAAAAAATTATTTAAAATCTTAGAAGCTTTTCTTACAGGCAGTAGATTAAATATATAAGATATTAAGATATATAAATTTAATTAGAGATTATATAATCTCTAAGTAATTCTGGATAAATTAATAGTAGAAGTTAGTAAATCTGAAAAATTCTTATATATCTTTAACTGAAGTAGGTACTTTCTATTTAAGTATTATTTATATTTTCTTAAAATCTATTATTATTATTTTTTCTGCTTATATAATAAAATTAAAATATTTTATTTTTTTATATTTAAATTTATATTTTCTAATATCTAAGTATAGACCTGCTTTATTAAATTTAGCCAGAATTTTTTTAATATATATACAGTATTTTTTAATACTATTTTCTGAGTAGATAAATATATTATCTAGATATATAAAGTAGAAATTATTAAGATACTTATATAATAACTAATTAATATATTTTTAGAAGATACTAGAAGTATTCATAAAATTAAATAATATAATAAGCTATTTATATAGTCTGTATTTTATATAAAATATAGTTTTCTACTCTTTATTTTTAATTTATAAAAGGCAGCTGAAATATCTAGCTTTATAAATTACTTAATTTTATTAAATTAATTTAATATTTTATAAATTAGAAAAAATAAATAGTAATCTTTTTTTATAAGAATATTTAATATTTAGTAGTTAATATAAAAATAGAGCCCTCTGTCTGATTTTTATATAAATAGTACTGATACTGCTGCTGCAGAGTTACTTATTTTAATAAAATTTTTATCTAAAAGTTTATTTAGTATCTTCCGGAGTACTAAAAGTTCTTTACTTGATATATTATAAAGTAGTTCCTATAAGATAGTTAGTTCTTTGCTATTTTCTCGTACGAGGTCGATCTTATAGTTAATCCTATCACCCTGGAAAGAAGAGAGCTTAGTAGCTTACTCTGGATTAAAAAAAAGAAAGAAATCTGTAATATTTATTTAAAAGTTTAGTTACTGGATCAGTAGATATTTTTTTTTTAAAACTTTTTTAATATCTGCTATTAAAACTATAAAGATTCATAAATTATATAAAAGATTATTTTATTATAATTATTTAATTTTTTTATTTATTAATACTGCAGAGATCTCTGTAATATTAAAGATAGATTTTTTTTTATATTATATAACTGGGTTCCTGAAGACTGGAGATATAGATAATTTTAGAAAGATTTAAAGTATATATTTTAGCAGTTTAGCTAAAAAAGACTTAGAATTAAATTATATTCTAGATAGCTAGGAATTATATAAAAAAAAACTTTTTTTTTAAAATATTAATTAATTAAAAATAATATTTATATAATTTAAATAATTTTCTCTGTTTCTTCTATATCTTTTAAAACTTATAAATAAATCTTAATAGTAGTAAAATTTTTTTTTTTTATAAAAATATTACTAATTATACTATATAATAAATATCTGTTATAGGGTCTTCGTACGAAGCCCTAATTCTGGTCGCTTGTTACACTGCGCTTTCTGCCGCACGTCACCGCCTAGCTAAAAACTACGTATCTTAGCTAGCAGAGAGGAACTTCCTCTCTTCAACGAAACCTTCTTGCTTACCAATTCGTCTACGTCGTACGACGAGGCCAATTCCCTAACATAGATTATAGGATAATTTATTATATAAAAAAAAGTTAAAAAAGCTATCTTTTAGTCTATATTAACTTAGTATATACTAATTTAAAAAAGAATAAATTAACTACCGGCTATATTCTTATAATAAAAAACTTATTTATTAATTAAAATAGTAAAAAATAATCTATTATTATTTAGAATTCTACTAAAACTGAATATATTATAACTGCTAAAGTAACTAAGTAAGTAATCTAATATAGATACTTTTTATATATAATTAAAAAAAATATTATTTATTAAAATATTTTTATTATAGTATATAAAAATAACTAGAAAGCTATTAAGATTATAAAAAATCTAGTAAATTATTTTAAAATAAAATATATTACAGTCAGATATTATACTATTTAAAACTATATTAATAAAAAAAAATATTTTTTAATTATTTATCTATTAATTAAATAATTATAGATAATTTAACTAAGATAATTAATTTAGTTATTTAAAAATAATTAGTAAATAGTTTAAAA
The DNA here is from genome assembly GCA_003184645.1 of Aspergillus ellipticus CBS 707.79. NCBI lineage: Eukaryota > Fungi > Ascomycota > Eurotiomycetes > Eurotiales > Aspergillaceae > Aspergillus > Aspergillus ellipticus. The sequence goes on from KZ826126.1 coordinate 12,962, forward strand.
CTTATTTAAATAAATCTAGATATCAGTTTTAATATATTAATTAACTTAAATTTATTAAGTATTTAATATAACTTCTTATCTAGAAGAATTACTGTAAGACTTAAAAGATTTATTATATATTAAGTAAAGAGGAGTAATATAAGATCAGAGACTTAGAGCCCTGATTAGTTAGCCGGAATATTTATATTCCGGCCCTGCTGCGCTAAGTAAAAAATCTAATAATTATATTAGACTCAGCAAGCAGCTATATAGTATAAAAGAATTAAGTACTTAGTATATTATTATCCCTACCTATTGATTAGGCCTTGTATAAGCACTGCGACCGGAATCCCTAGTCCCCCATTGAGCTAGTGAATTGGCTAAAACCCAGTTCCCTCTTTCAACCCGTAACAATATTAGCCTTCCTACGGGTCCTCGGGGGTGTTAGATGTCTAATGACTAGTCATCTGACCCTCGGCCCCTCTGTTTAGCTAGGATCCGTAGCCTACCAATATCATAAGCTTCAAGGCTTCCACCTCTCACAATCCTCTCTTTCTCTTGCAGCTTTCTTTAATCTACACCTTACGTCCACACTTTCGTTGTCTACTCTTTATCTGGAAATACAAAGGACCCACCGCTCATGGCTACCAGAACTATTTATCTCATCTCTTTTCGCAATACTCCATCTCAGAGAGCACACTTTACGATCTTTGTTCCATCGGCAGTAGAACCAAAGCGAGGAACTCTAATTCATGCTATCGGCGCACTCATGGCTGGCTACATTCTCGAGTTCAAACGAAACTACTGTCCTGATCTGACCCAACAACGCCACGAGACTTTTGCGATTGGACAGGTCTATTCATCGAACATTGTCGACTCCATAGGCATAGCGATCACCAAAGACTCGACTCCCAGAGGTAATATCGAGATTGCTGCCTCTCAAGTTCCAACTCCTGGAATCAGTCAGAACTTCATGGCACCTGTCAATGATATAAGTAAATCGGTTTGACTATTTATATGGGCGAGATTAATTCATGGTCTGAATCAGACCACCAATAAACGATGTCAAGAGTGGACCATGGAATACGTCCGCTATTTAGTCGCGAAAGGTCTCATTGGCGCCGAGGCAATTCAGATTGTCCAATCCAAACGTGATCCGCCGGCTCATGGAATCGGCTTGCAGCCCGTTGGACAGCGTTGACTTAGCTGTGGCAGGTCATTAATGCCTACCTAAGATGTGGATGCAATTGACGGAACGAGGCCAGGGCAGAAGGCAATTACTGCTATCAACAACACCCAATTTTGCTGCCCGCATTTTTTTAACTAGATTTGCGGTTGCCAATACAAGTATTCTGAACGTACTATCAATTTGTAACGGGTGCTAGGACATGGCAACAGCTCAATAACTACAGAGGCTATCTGGGTGAAAATTATAGTATTTAAGGATGTATGTTTGTCCTGTAAGGGTGGAATACTTAATCCAGTATAGTAATAATTCAAACGGACCCTATTGCCATTGTGTATTCTGAAAAGACCTCAAATTCTTGCATTCGTGGAAGTAAAAATTTGTCAATCCATTCTTGTCGCCATTTATCCTCGGACCAGCAGGTATAGAGTGCTTTACAATATTCCCAATAGCTTGGATACCACCCGGCTTGCGCCCAATCCACGATAGCAAGAATGCGAGCGGGTTGGCTGGAAGAGACAATGATGTTGGCTCGGTGGAGGTCCGCATGAGTAAACTTAATGTCCCCATTGTCTGGTAATAAATCCCTGTAAGGGTCTTTGTATTTCTTCGATAGAGGAAGCCACGTTTGTGGCAAATATGAAAACCAGTCATTGAAATCCTTAATGGTGGAGAAAGGGCCGGCTTTTGGGTACGATTGAAAGACATAGTCTTGAACGTTCTGGTGGCCCAAAGAACCTGGAATGATTCGGTCAGATGTACGTCTCGATCAATTCCATTTTGGTCTGCGGCATACCAATATACTGGTCTGAAGGGTCTTGTTCAAGTTGGCGTAGAGATTTGATAATCTGAGATAGTTGATTGCAGAGAGACGTTTTATCTAGGTCAGTGAGCTCACTCCAGCGGTCCAACAATGTCCGTCCTCGGATGAGTTCCATATAGATAAAAACATAGTTTTCGTCGTCGACTCGCCACCCAAAAACCTCGGGGACTGGAACCTCGTCACCAAAGGCCTGTTTGATGATCCAAAGACACTGTGCTTCTGCGGTTGTGACATAAGGGCCAAACTTGACGAGAAGCTCGGAATCTTTGAATATAACAGGCTGTGGTTGAGGGTTCGTGTGAGCATCCTTTGATAAACTTCTCACTTGCGCAGGGGTCGGAAGCTGTTTGCCTGGCTTTTTGAAGAAGGAGGAGTCGTAAAAATTCATTTCTTGTTTTGACCCATTGGGTAGCTGATCGGAGAATGAAAATAATTTTGACATTATGGTTTGCGAGTTTTCAAGCGGGCGGCAAAATGATGTGTAAGCGCTTTGAATCTGATGGGGGAGGAACGGTGGAGAACTGAAAGGGGTGCGGTCGACTGAGAGGTCGGCCTTTTATGTTCGCAAGGCCAAAGAGTATTACCCACGTGACATCTTGCTGCCGCGGCCCGCGCCAATCGGGAGCCGCAAACGAACCACAATTCTATCATGTAGACTCTAATCTTCCTCTGCCAGCCTATTGATTGACAGAGTCAGACCTCATGAATCTATAGGGATATTTCTCTAAATTAATTCATTACAATTGTCGCTCTTATATTCATTTCAGGGACGAATAAAAGTGTAGAGGATCTGAAGCATCTCTTCGAAAAATGTGTTCCTTGAAATTACCCCCTGATATTATCCAGACACTCTTATCTTCCAGAAGCATTCTCAACCTGGCCCCGATATTTAACTAACTAGTTAGTCAGGGTCCCAGCTGCAAAGGGGTCAGGATTTAGTGGGCCGGTGTCAGGAATTCTCTGACACTGAATGAGCTTAGTCACGTGAAAAGATCATTCAGTATCAGGATTTATAATTCTGAATTTAGAGTGGATTAACCTGACTGTTATACCTTAACCTTAACCTGGCTATAACCTGGCGGTCAGGTTAAGGTATAAAAAATTTTTAACCGTACAGTTATAGTCAGGTTAAGATACAACTAACCATTACTTTAACCGTTTATACCTGCCGGTCAGGAAGGTCAGGTATAGCGGGTAGGTTAATAACCGCAGGTTAATTAGTAATATATATATATCCCTATTATACAGATAATATATAAAGTATAATATATTTTTAATTATAGTATAGTAATATTCTCCAGATTTAGCTTATCTGCTCGACCTGTTTGACCTGCTTAATCTGTTTGACCTACTCAACCTGTTTAATCTATTTGATCTATTTGATCTATTCGACCTGTTCGACCTGTCCGACTTCTGCGACCTGCTTGACCTGCTTAACCTCTCCCCCCCTGATTCTAAGGAGTATACTGCGCTTTAAAAAAGGCTTTTATAAAATCTAATATAATAAAAATAATATCTGATATTAGATAAACTATTAAGATTATACTATTCTTTATACTGTCCAGAATAGTATTTATAATTAGAGTGGATTAACCTGACTGTTATACCTAGAGTGGCTAACAGCCAGGTCAGGTCAGGTTAATTAGAATTTTTATACCTGTCCGCCAGGTTATAGCTAGATTAAAGAAATTTTTATATCTGACCGCGGTATAGCTAAAAAACAGGCAGTTAACTATCTTAACTGTTCTTAGTATTAAGACCTGTCTACTATATCTATTTAGGCTTTAATGAAATTAAAATATATTTAGATTAAATAATTATTAATCTGATTATTTTAATTATTATCTAAAAATATATAGAAATAAACTTTTTAAATTAGAAAAAAATAATTTAAAAAAATATTAATATTTTCTTTATTTTTATCTAGAAAAATTAATCTGAAAATTTTAATAATATTAATAAAATTTAGTTTTTTATAAAATTATTACTTTTATAGTAAAAAATATATATAAATATATATAATTATAGTTTAATTTAAACTATATATTTTAATTATAATATATAATTACTGAAAAACTAAATATTTATTATTAATTAGATTATTAAAAATAAATATATTATTTTTATTTTATTATTCTTTTTCTTACTTTAGTTTAGATAATTTATTATATTTTTATTTCTTATCTAAAAGAACTGAATTATCTGTATTATAAATTAAATTTAAAAAAAATTTATATAATATTATTTATATAGTTTTTCTTAAGAATTATACTTTTTAATAATTATTTAATTAAATATTAGATATTATATCTCTTAAAAGATTTTATAAAAGTCTTTTCTAGATTTTTTCTATTAATATAAAAATTTATTTTTAATAATAATTTATTATATTTTAATTATCTTTATTTAAAAAAAAAAAACTATTCTATAATTCTAGATTTAAGATATAATTTCCTATTTATTAGATTTTCTAAAATAAATAAAATATAATAAATATTTTAGCTATATTTAAAATATAATAGATTATATTTATATAAAAATATATTTTAAAATAAAATAAACTATCTTTATAAAATATTTTATTTTTATTTTTTTATATTTATTATTTACAGAATAGTCTTAGAATTATAAATTAATTATAATTATCTAGCTTATTTCTAAAAAATATTATTAAATCTTTTTTTTTTATTTTTTAGATTTTTATAAATTATAATAATACTTAAATTAAAATAAGCTTCTTAGGCCAGATCTTTTCTCTTATTCTAAATCTCCAGATTAGAGTGGATTAACCTGACTGTTATACCTTAACCTTAACCTGACTATAATTTAGCAGTCAGGTTAAGATATAAAAATTTTTTAACTGTACAGTTATAGTTAGGTTAAAATATAATTATTACTTTAACTGTTTATACCTGCTGATCAGGAAGATCAGATATAGCAGGTAGATTAATAACTGCAGGTTAATTAGTAATATATATATCCCTATTATACAGATAATATATAAAGTATAATATATTTTTAATTATAATATAGTAATATTCTCTAGATTTAGCTTATCTGCTTAACCTATTTAATCTATTTAATCTACTTAATCTGTTTAATCTATTTAATCTATTTAATCTGTTTAACCTGTCCGATCTCTGTAACCTGTTTAATCTCTCTTTTCCTAATTTTAAAAATTATACTATATTTTAAAAAAGACTTTTATAAAATCTAGTATAATAAAAATAGTATCTGATATTAAATAAACCATTAAAATTATACTATTTTTTATATTATCTAGAATAATAATTATAGTAGTAAAGAAATTAAGTGTGATAGAATAGCCTAGCTATCATGGTAACAGCCCTCGGGATAACGTATTATGGTGGTAATAGAAGTCGTGAGGTTATTGATAGCAGTTTTATATCCTCTCAATACTTAAAAAGTACTGATTCCTTTACAGGAGACTACTGATCCCTTAAGAATCAGTCTATTTTATAGATATAAACTACCTTTATTATTATTAGACAAATCTATTATATTTAGTAGTTAATTCCTTATCTAGTTAACAGGCTTTCTACTCTGACAAGTAGATTTTATTATATTTTAATTCTTCTCTTTTTAATTATCTAAGAAAGATACTACTCTTTAAAAACAGTACAGAAAGAGAGATATCTAATAATTATATTAATCCAGAATTATTATTAAATACTGTTCCTACTACTGAGAAAATCTAATAGTTAGAAGATTATATTTATTAATTAAAATAAGCTACTAATCTGTAGAGGAGAATAGTCTATCTCCAGAGAAATAATTCTCCGGGTAAGATCTTCTCTATATATTACCGATCCTCTTCCGAATTAGAAAAAGATAAGAAAGAGATTAAGTTTAAAAATATTTTCTACTTTATTTTAAACTTTAATCTCTAAAAATATTAAGAATAGATTACTAATTTAGAATATATATTTTAAAAAATTTCTAAAAAGTATTTATTAAAGAAATATAAGATTCTTACTATTATTAGTTATATAGACCCTGTATACAGGCAGAGATAGTATTATTTTATTAATAATAAGAGTCCAGCAGTAAGATAATCCCTCAAGAAATTATAGTCTTAATTTAAGAATTAGACTCTTACTCTGATCCGGAATACTGCTATTTTTTAATCAGATATTATAGCTTAATTTAAATAAGCTTATCAGTAATACAGTCAAGATCCGAGAGAGTTTTATATTTATCTTAATATCTTAGAGTAATACTTCCCTTATTAAACAGAGAAAAAAAGAGTCTTATTATACTTTACTAAGCTATTATCTGATCTTAATTACTATATTTAAGAATATATTTTCTATTTACCGGAAGAATAGGACAAAATAGTAGTTATTACTATTTATTATTATAAATTATAGAGTAATAGACAGAAATATAAATAAAATAATAACTGATTTAGTAGCTATAAATTATATAAATACTTCTAAGATTATTTTAACAGACTAACTAAAGAAGATATATTAAACTGTAAGGAAAATCCTACCGGAAAAAATAGTAATTAATTATAATACTTTATATATAATAGTATCCAGTATCTTATAAATTAATATCTTACTGAAAATAGAAAGATTTAATCTACTAAAATCTACTAATATTTATCAGATTCTGAGAAAAAAGTAGAGAAGTTAGAATAAATCTTATAATTTTAACTTCTTTACCTACAGTAGGGACTATATATTGTTTTTATATTCTTATTTATATTTAAAACAGTCTTGAAATCTTTACAGACTTAGATAGTTATACTGAAGTAGATATTATCAGCTATTAATTTACTAAGACTTATAACCTCTAATATGCTCTAGTTACTGCACCCAGGATTAAAGCTATTAACTAAATCACTACTCCCACCTACGGTGTATGGGAAGTCCCTATTACCGCTACCGATTCGCGGGGAAGAACCCGTACATTCGAACGATATTATGTAGGGATCGATCGAGATCCTCGCCTAGAAGGCAATACCGCTCCAAAGCATCGACCATATGGCAGTCTTGAATCGCTACCGATTCCATCCCGTCTATTTACCGAATTAGCAATGGACTTCATTACAGGACTACCTCCGGTCATCTAATATAGGAAAACTGTTGATGCTATCCTTATTATTATTAATTAATTCTTAAAATACTGCTTTTTCTTTATTATTCTATTTATAATAACTGTTCCAGATCTTGCTGAACTGTTCTATAAATAGATTAAACTTATCTTCGGATCCCCAACGGGTATTATATCTGATTAAGGATTAATTTTTATAAGTAAATTCTGGTTAAATTTAATCTATAATACTTATATAATCTTAAAGCTTTTAACAGTATTCTACCCTTAAACCGATAGCTAAATAGAACAGATGAACTAAATTCTTAAATATTATCTTCAGTACTACTCCAGCTAATTTAATACTAACTGGCCGGTAATATTACTAATTACTTAATTTACTTATAATAATATAAATAATATAACTACAGATTTATTATCTTATAATATTTTATATAATTATTCGCCAGACTTTTATTTTAGAATTAAGAATAATTCTTAACAGTAAGAGGTCCCAGCTGTATAAGATAGAATTAAGAAGCTTAGAAAAATAAGAGAACAGCTATAAAAGATATAATAAATAATTATAAAAAAATAAAAAGAATACTATAATAAATATAGAAGACTATTCTTCTTTAAAAAAAAAAATTTAGTAAAGCTATTAATCCAGAACTTATAGTTTAAAGAATTAAAAAAATTAGTTCTAAAGTTTATAAAACTTTTTCAGATCCTTAAATATATTAAATCTCAGATATATTATTTATATCTATCTGAGAAATATAGATAAATTTATAATATATTCTATATTTCTTTATTAGAACTGTAGAATACTGGAAAAGATTATAAAAAACTACTCCTGATACTAGAACTAGATAATAAAGATAAATAGAAAGTTAAGAAAGTTAAAAACTACTAATATTATAACAGCCAAGACTACTATCTGATTAAATAGAAAGAATAGCTAAGTAAATATAATTAATAGATTTCTAGCGAAAATATAGTAAATATATAAGAAAGTATCAGAGACTACCAGAGGATATATTAGAAGCTATAATAGCTAAAGAAAATCCAGTAAAATATTACTGGATAGTTTATAGAAGTAACAGATTGTATCTATAATTCAGTTATAAATTAGATATAAGCTATCTTTATAGATTTCTGTTATTCTGAATCAGAAATATATAAGATTATCTCTAATACTTAAGCCAGATAGCTTATCCCAGTAAAGAAGGGTACTATTTATAATAAAATAGTCTAGCTATTATAGTAACAGCTTTCAGGATAATATATTATAGTAGTAATAGAAATTATAAGATTATTAATAGCAGTTCTATATTCTCTTAATATTTAAAAGATACTGATTCCTTTACAGGAGACTACTGATCCCTTAAAAATCAGTCTATTTTGTGGATATAGGCTACCTTTGTTATTATTAGACAAATCTATTGCGTTTAGTGGTTGATTCCTTACCTAGTCGACAGGCTTTCTACCCTGACAAGTAGATCCTATCACATTAAGAAATCTAGATTTTTATCTTTATTTAAATATATATAATATTTAAAAATTTAGATAAAACTAGCTTTTCTGTTTCTAATAATAATCTATCTTCTAGAGTATTTTTAAAATTATTTATATTTTAATTTTTACTGATATAAAAGATAGTAATTATCTTATTCTTTTCTTACTTTTTAGATATATAGATAATTAAATCTAGATTAAGATTATTAAAAATATTCAGATATTTTTTATTAATAATAAAATAATTAGTATATATCTAAAATATTACTGTTTTAATTATATTAAGATAAAAATAGCTCCAGTAATAATAGTAAATATTTTAAAAATTATTAAATAAATATTTAATACTAATACTATTAATAGTAATTAAAAGAAAATTTCTAATTATCTAATAAAAAATAGAAAGCTAATTACAGTAGGACTTCTAGTAAATAAAAATATTAGTATATTTTATAGTATTTAGAAAACTAGAATAGTATTAATTTAATTAAAGATATTTTTATAAACTATATACTTTTAATATTTAGATATATTTTAAATTTTTTAAATATTTCAGCTGCCGGTAAGAGTTTTTAATATTTAAAAATATTATAAAAGATTTTATCTAGATCTGATAATAATCTGGAGATAGTTAATAATATATTAATATCCAGATTCTGACTATAATAGAAATAGAATATTTTCTTAAAAATAATTTAATATTTATAATACTATTTAATATTATTATTTAATTAAATATTTTTTTTAAATTTTTTAAATTTTAATATCAGATTTAGAATAATTATAATTATATAAATATAATCTTTTATCTAGTAAATATAATAATAATATTTTTAAAGTTTTTAATATATATATTATAAATTTTTAAAAATTTTTTTTTTTAAAATATCTATTTTTTTATTAGTTAATTAATTAAATAATCTAGATAATTAAAAAAATTATTATAAATATTATAAATCTTATAAATAATAAGTTTACTATTCTTAGATAAATAGAATATAAAAAAAAAATATAAAAATTTAAAAAAATATTCTATTTATTTTTATTTAATTATAATAGAATAAAAATAATTAATATTACTATAATTACAGTACTAAATAAAACTTTTAATTATTTAATAAAGATTAAATATTTAATAAATTATAAGATAAATTAAATTCTAGTAAATTTTATATTTAAAAAAAAAAATAATAAATTAAATTTAATTTAAATTATTAAATAAGTTAGAATTTTTTAAAATATTAAAAATTTATATTTATAAATTATATAATCTTCTAAATCTATAATTAAGAATTAGTATAATTAACTATTATTAAAAAAAGATTTTTAGAATCTATCTATAAAAAACTAATTTAAATAATCTTTATTATAAACAGTAGAAGTTCTCTATATTAATTTTTTATAGATAATTTCTAAAATATTTTATATTAATCTTTTATAAATAACTTCTAGAATATATTTTTTTAAAAATTTTTAAAATATTAAAAAAGATTTTAAAACTTTTATTATAATTTTTTTATATATATTTAATAGTATTATTTAAAATCTTAATCTAAAGTTTTTATAGAAGAATATTAATTATAAACTAAATTATATAAATAAAATAAAATATATAATATTAATTTTAAATAATTATTATAAAATCAGAATTAAATAAAATATTATAAAACTAGCTACTCTGGCTGAACTAAATCTAGAGTTCAGATAAGATTATATTAAATATTAAATTATTATTACTAGTATTATTAATTATTATATTTAATAACTAATAAAATAAATTATATTTATATAAGACTAATAGAATAATTATAACTAGATTTTTATTAATATAAAATCTAGATATTAGTTAAAAATCCAGCAGAATTTTATAATAATTTATATTTTTTATTAAAATATATTTAGTTAAAATAAAAAATATTTTTTAATCAGAACTGGTCTAGTAGTTTACTATAATTAATATCTATCTAATATTTAAAAACTTTAATAATAGTTATATATATATATCTTTTAATAATTTTAAAAAATATTTTTTAAAATATATTTAATTAAAAAAATTTAATTTTTAGTAGAAAAATAAAACTATAAAATTATTTATTTATTTAAATTAAATATATTTAATAATTTAAAATAGTAAGTAATAAATAATTATAAAATATAAGATTTAATTCTGAAAGTTCTATTTATTATAAATTATAGAAATCTAGAAAAAATAATAATTAAAAAATATTTATTTTTAAAAAATATATAAATATCTGTAATAGTTCTTTACTTAGTATCTAATTAATTATTTATTTAAATATTATTAATAATATTTTCTTTTTATAATATTTATAAAAATACTAACTTATAGAACTAGTTCTTAAGTTTTTAATTTCTAAATATTATAAGATATAAAAATATATAGTACAGTAGATATAAAAGATTCTATTAAAAAATAATATATTTTTTTAAAAATTATTTTATATTATTAATATCTTCTTCTGACTAAAGGGAAATAGTAGTTTTTAAGCTTATATACAGGCTTTAGAAAAGATTATTTTTTATTACTAATTTTAAAAAATAAAAATTTTTTTTTATAAATTAAATAGTAAATAATCTTCTGATTCTTTGTAATATATATAATCTGAAGATTTAAAAAAGAAGAAAAAATCTAGCTTAAAAACGTATCTTAATTTAAATATTATTATAGTTTATAAAGATCTAAAAAATAAAAAAAAAAATTTAATAATATTTTCTGAAAATAAACTATAATTAATTTATAATTCTAAAATTATTTTATAAATAATAAATATAAAAAAATAAAAATAGAAAATTTTATAAAAATAATTTATTTTATTTTAAAATATATTTTTATATAAATATAATTTATTATATTTTGAATATAGCTAAAATATCTGCTATATTTTATTTATTTTAAAAAATCTAATAAATAGAGAATTATATTTTAAATTTAAAGTTATAAAATAGTTTTTTTTTTTAAATAAAAATAATTAAAATATAATAAATTATTATTAAAAATAGATTTTTATATTAATAGAAAAGATCTAGAAAAGGCTTTTATAAAACTTTTTAAAAGATATAATATCTAATATTTAATTAAATAATTATTAAAAAGTACAGTTACTAAAAAAGATTATATAAATAATATTATACAGATTTATTTTTAAATTTAATTTATAATATAGATAATTCAGCTTTTTTAAATAAAAAATAAAAATATAATAAATTATTTAAACTAGAATAAAAAAAAGAATAATAAAATAAAAATAATATATTTATTTTTAATAATTTAATTAATAATAAATATATAGTTTTTTAATTATTATATATTATAATTAAAATATATAATTTAAATTAAGCTGTAATTATATATATTTATATATATTATTTATTATAAAAGTAATAATTTTAAAAAAAACTGAATTTTATTAATATTATTAGAATTTTCTAATTGATTCTTTTAGATAAAAATAAAGAAAATACTAATACTTCTTTTAATTATTTTTTTTAATTTAAAAAACTTATTTTTATATACTTTTAAATAATAGTTAAAATAATCAGATTAATAATTTTTTAATTTAAATATATTTTAATTATACTAGAGCCTAAATAAATATAGTAGATAAATCTTAATATTAAGAATAATTAAGATAGTTAACTGTTTATTTTTTAGCTATACTGCAGTCAGGTATAAAAACTTTCTTAATCTAGCTATAACCTGGCGGTCAGGTATAAAAATTCCAATTAACCTGACCTGACCTGGCTGTTAGCCACTCTACTCCGGATTATATATATTATAAAGAATCAGAAGATTATTCTATATTTAATTTATAAAAAAAAACTCTCTACTTTCTAGAATTAGTAATAAAAAATAATCTTTTTTAAAACCTGTATATAAACTTAAAAACTACTATTTTATTTCAGTTAGAAAAAGATATTAATAATATAAAACAGTTTTTAAAAAATATATTATTTTCTAATAAAATCTTTTATATTTATTATACTATATATTTTTATATCTTATAATATTTAGAAATTAATAATATCTTATAATATTTAGAAATTAAAAATTCAGAAACTAGTTTTATAAGCTATTATCTTTATAAAAATTATAAAAAAAAAGTACTATTAGTAATATCTAAATAAATAATTAGTTAAATATTAAATAAAAAACTATTATAAATATTTATATATTTTTTAAAAATAAATATTTTTAATTATTACTTTTTCTAGACTTCTGTAGTTTATAATAAATAGAAGTTTTAAAATTAAGTTTTATATTTTAAAATTATTTATTATCTATTATTCTGAATTATTAAATATATTTAATTTAAATAAATAGTTAATCTTACAGCTTTATCTTTTTATTAAAAACTAAGTTTTTCTAATTAAGTATAGTTTAAAACATATTTTTTATTATTATTAAAAGATATATATATATAACTATTATTAAAGTTTTTAAATATTAGATAAATATTAATTATAATAGACTACTGGACTAGTCCTGATTAAAAAATATTTTTTAATAAAAAATATAAATTATTATAAAATTTTACTAGATTTTTAACTAATATTTAGATTTTATACTGGTAAAAATCTAACTATAATTATTCTATCAGTCTTATATAAATATAATTTATTATATTAATTATTAGATATAATAACTAATAATATTAATACTAATAATTTAATATTTAGTATAATATTATCTGAACTCTGGACTTAGCTCAGCTAGAACAGCTAGTTTTATAATATTTTATTTAATTCTGATTTTATAATAATTATTTAAAACTAGTATTATATATTCTATCTTATTTATATAATTTAGTTTATAATTAATATTTTTTATAAAATCTTTAGATTAAGATTTTAAATAATATTATTAAATATATATAAAAAAATTATAATAAAAAATTCAAAATTCTTTTTAATATTTTAAAAAATTTTAAAAAAATATATTATAAAAGTTATCTATAAAAACCTAATATAAAAAATATTTTAAAAAATATTTATAAAAAATAAATATAAAAAGCTTCTACTATCTATAATAAAAATTATTTAAATTAATTTTTAATTATAGATTTAAAAAATTATATAATTTATAAATATAAATTTTTAATACTATAAAAAGTTCCAGCTTATTTAATAATTTAAATCAGATTTAATTTATTATTTTTTTTAATTATAAAACTTACTAGAACTTAATCTATTTTATAATTTATCAGATATTTAATCTTTATTAAATAATTAAGAATTTTATTTAATACTATAATTATAATAATATTAATTATTTTTATTTTATTATAATTAAGTAGAAATAAATAAAATATTTATTTAAAAATAGTAAATTTATTATTTATAAAATTTATAAAATTTATAATAATCTTTTTAATTATCTAGATTATTTAATTAATTAATTAGTAAGAAAACAGATATTTTAAAAAAAGTTTTTTTAAAAATTTATAGTATATATATTAAAAATTTTAAAAATATTATTATTATATATTTATTAAATAGAAAATTATATTTATATAATTATAATTATTCTAGATTTAATATTAAAATTTAAAAAGTTTAAAAAAAATATTTAATTAAATAATAATATTAAATAGTATTATAAATATTAAATTATTTTTAAGAAAATATTCTATTTCTATTATAGTCAGAATCTGGATATTAATATATTATTAACTATCTCTGGATTACTATCAGATCTAGATAAAATCTTTTATAATATCTTTAAATATTAAAGACTCTTACCAGTAGCTGAAATATTTAAAAAATTTAAAATATATCTAGATATTAAAAGTATATAGTTTATAAAAATATCTTTAATTAAATTAATACTATTTTAAATATTATAAAATATACTAATATTATTATTTACTAAAAGTTTTATTATAATTAGGTTTTTATTTTTTATTAAATAATTAAAGATTTTTTTTTAATTATTATTAATAGTATTAGTATTAAATATTTATTTAATAAATTTTAAAATATCTACTATTATTACTAAAGCTATCTTTATTTTAATATAATTAAAATAGTAATACTTCAGATATATATTAATTATTTTACTATTAATAAAAAATATCAGAATATTTTTAATAATCTTAATCTAGATTTAATTATTTTTATACTTAAAAAATAAGAAATAAATAAAATAATTATTATTTTTTATATTAGTAAAAATAAAAATAGAAATAATCTTAAAAATAATTTAGAAAATAGATTATTATTATAAATAAAGAAGCTAGCTTTATTTAAAATTTTAAATATTATATATACTTAAATAAAGATAAAAATCTAATTTTTTAATTTTTCTACTATTATAATTATTATTTTAAATAATATAAAAAATAATATAATTTTAATAATTTATTTAATATTAGATATTATTTTTATTATATAAGATTCTATAAAAATCTTTTTTAAAATATAGTATATTTTTTAAAATTAGAAAAAAAAAGATTAAACAGATTATAAAGATTAGATAAATTAAATAAACTAAATAAATTAAATAAATTAAATAAATTAAATAAATTAAATAAATTAAATAAATTAAATAAATTAAATAAATTAAATAAATTAAATAAATTAAAT
>KZ826127.1:0-27841 GCA_003184645.1 Aspergillus ellipticus CBS 707.79
CCCCCCCCCCAAATTCCCTATTAACAAGACTCCCTTCCAACAAAACAACCCCTCATTACCACTCACCCCGCCTCCACCTGAAATAAATCCTTACGACATAATACTCCAACACAATCCACTGCGCCACAAACCCCACGAACACGAATTCCTCAGGGGGTAGGTAGGTAGGGCTGTCTGTCACCCGGGATCGACCGGGTCTGTTCCCGGACGTTGTGCGTCGCGGAGGATACGGTATCTTATAATATGGCTGCGCGTGGAGAGGATTCGATGTATTTCCGGGATCGGGGGCTGGGGGGTTAGGGGTTGTTAGGGTTTGGGGGGGGATTCCTGTGTAGAGGGGGTAGCGGCGTGGGCGTGGGCGTGGGTGTGGGTGTGAATATGGGTGAAGGCGGTTGTTACAGGGTTGTTTTGCGGAGGGGGGGGGGATATCATCTTGGTGATTGTTTGTGCGTATGCTATAGTACTGTACTGTACTGTATAATTAGGTTCTTGGGGATGTGAAGTTGAAATGAGTTATATGCTTTTTTTTTTTTTTGCGGATCATCACGCCCTCATGTCTCTATTCATCTAATCTATCTATCTATACTTCCCGTCCAACTCTAATCTCTAATCTCTAATCCTGGGCCCGGACTTCGGACTTACGAGGGCGCTGTCAGGCTGTCAGCCCTGCCCGTCCGATCCGATGGATCCCGGGGGCTGTCTCGCGATGGCATACTCAAACAATCGGGTTTCTCACGTCTGTCAAGGCTTATCACCGATGGGACTTGAATCCTGAACTGAAACGGACCAATAGCGCCATCTAGGTCGCACAAGGCGGGGTGGTGCATCGGGATCTCCGAAGTCAGCCTTGGCTTCATTCAGGCTTCGGTTTAGGCTTCAGCGACGATCGCAGGGTACACATACATACATCCACCACCTACAATGGTCAGTCGGCAGCTTAACTGCTACGTATAAAGGCCGAGCGATCGCATTCCGACCTCCAACCTACCTTGCTTGTTATCAGATCCGGGTGCGGAATTTTGCGGCCCAAACCGCCACCTTCTTCAAGGTTCAGCTCTCAGGCAAGGTTCACGCACTTGGCGCAGCTACAGGAACCTAGACTCGCGATTTTGGCCTGACAGACTCCCGGGGGTTTGAGGTGCGTGGAGTAGGCAGCAGCGTTTACATCCCTTGCTTACTTATGCTTAACGAACCCTGCTTCTTGCCGCGGGTGTTACCGCACTGTGTACCTCCCATCGCTGATACTTTCTCCGGTAGAGCTACGGCAACAATGGCCCAGTCACCTCCAAGCATCACCCGCTCGAACCTCAATAACACCATCTTCACTAACCTCAATTCCTCCGACACCATCGTCCGCAGCACTCTCGACAACGTCACCGTCGCCCGCTCTAACCCCAGGGTAAGCGGCAAGATCACCATCACCCGCTGCACCCTCTCCGCCAGTGCCCTCGCCCACATCGACCTCACCCGCTGCACGTTTACCAACAGCACCGTCGCCTCCGTCCGGGCCGTCCACGTCGACGCTCATAAATCCGAGATCGCAGATGCTCGGCTGCGGCGGTGCACGCTGTCCAACGCGACCATCAGCAATGGGTGCAAGATTTCACGGAGCGAGGCGAGGGATTCGCAGGTCGTCGATGGGTGTTCCGTTCACCGAGGGGCGATCGAGCAATCGACGGTGAGGGGAAGTGCGGTCAGGAGGGCGAACTTGGTGGATTGTGATGTGGCGGGGTGTGTGATCGTCCGGACGGATTTCAAGGGCATGGTGTTGCGGAACGGGGTGTGGAAGAATGGGCGGTTGGTGGGGAGGATGGGGGAGGGGAGAGAGGTCGAGGTGTTGCGGAAGGGGGATGGGGTGGTGAGTTCTCTCTTTTTATGGTGGGAATGAACTGACGCGTGTGCAGATGATGGAGGTGCCGGAGATGTTGGAGACTAGGGAACCAACCGTGTGGATGAAGGAGGATGGGGAGGAGAGCGGGATGAGTGAAGAAGACGACGCGCCGCCGCCGTATGAGCCTTGAGATGGCAGTGATGATACCCATTTGACCGTGGTTCCCGGGGTGTTGGGTTTGGGAACTGACCACTCTTATTGATAAATTGCACCCATCTCTGTGCGATGATGACTTAAAAAATGAAACTGCACTAGATAGCCCGCGTTGATCCTGGTGCTGGGGCAAGGTGCGGGGTTAGGAATTGCCAATGATGAACAAGAGATGTCATAGTAGCAAGGATCTTGGACTCTGGCGGTCCATATCTGGAGTGTCTCGGGCGGATCTCGTCCGCCGTTTTACGAAAGAGGAAGTCATGCCGTCTTTGCAGTGGGTTGGGTCGGGCGACTTTGGTCGCGTCAGAAATACAACCATAGACTAAAGGTGTCTGGACAACTTCCTAGCTCGGTATGCTAGTACTTCTGTTGGTTGATAGTCCATTCGGCTCGCCGGAAAGCGCACGATGCAGCCTTAGGAGAGCCTTCGAACAAGGCTCAGGCTGTCGGAAGGATTAGCCGGTTCGGGGATCGCTGAAACACATCAATCCCAGCTCGCCACAGGCCAATCCTCGAGCGTCGGAGCTGCATGGATCGACGATCCAGATAGCAGCACCTGAGTTCCGGAACAAAGATCCGGAGTCCGTTCTTTGGGACAATAATGCCTTGAATACTGATTGGCCCGGGCGGTGCCGTTTGTTAGAGCGCGGCGATCACTTTAATAGACTGATACTGTGTTGGCAGGGCCAACATCTTGCGCTTTGACAAGCTTTTGTGTCTCTAGGCACAAATCCTGCAGCCGCTGCCTTCCACTAAGCCATCCGTTCAATGAGCGGCTATGAATATAACAGACGGCAACAGTACCCTCGGCTCAACATGCTGCCAAGCATGCAACCTCTGTCTGAGTGGAGCGCAGAGCCGAAAATGAGGGCTCAGCACATTTTTCTCGGTCGTGCGAATGTGGACCGTGCTATGCATGGTGCTCGGGTCTAATCTCGTGAGCAGCCTGGATCGGTTCCGCTATATGAAACACTGACTCAAGCCTTGTTGCGTTCATCCCATGCTGTTTTGCTGTTACTGTCTGCTTTCTCGGGCCTGAAGTTGGAATGTGGTGGTCCTTAAGAGTTTCATCAAGCAGACAGTTGGATGCTCCAGGGGAAGCCCATCAACCCTTGTCCGCCCCGAGAGGCCTCGTCGAACTCATTTCAGCAATGGAGTATTCATCTCGGTCGCTCGCTTAGGTGGGATATAGCACAGGGTTAGCGCACAGACGGCGCCCAAGGTACTCGCCGTTGCATTAGCCTTCGGCATTAGTGTCATTTTTTGCCCTCCGAGCATGCAGCGGGATGACACCGACGCAGTACACCGGCTTCGTGTTTTGAAAAGAACAGGGGGGGGGAGGGTAGATATTGCTTTGATGAACCCTCGACGTAGGTCAGGAACAAGACAGCAGAGGCCGGCAGGAGTTCATGGGCGAGGAGGGCCGGGAAACTTTTATAGGGCGTCGGACTTCGGAGGCAGTGGGGAACCGGTCTGCCCCGTGAGGTGGAGCCGGGCAGCTTGTGTCCCGCGATGATGTAGGCCGGTGCAGGGAGCTGGCGTAGCGGAAGGCTGCAGGTGGGGATGATGGAAGGCTGCAGTGGTTCACGGTGAGTTGTCTGTAGGAGATGGGAGATGGGAGATATCCGATGCAAAGACTGTTCTTTCTCTGGAGAAGAGAGGAAAGAGGGGAGGAGGGAAGGAAAGAAGAAGCAACAAACACGGCGATAAGGCTGGGCGGGAGCCCCACCCATGGCGGCCTGAGGCGCCGAGTAACGCCACTTTGGCTCCGATGGGCGGACGGCCTTCCGCCGGGCTGCGACCAGCCAGCGAATAATTCTGGCACTTCTCCCCGTCATCCCCGTTATTTCTTGTTTCTCCCATCGCTCCCTCCCTCCCTCCCTCTCGGCCTCGTCCCTCTTTTGTCCATCACTCCCATCCGTCGTCTGCATTCCGTACCCGTCTGTCTGTGCTCGGTCTGTACAGCCTGTGCACAGCGCGTCTATCCCAACTATTCTATTCTATTCCATCCCGTTGATCGGGCCTCATCGTCATCCGTCCCTTTTCTCGCCGCATCGCGCCTCGGAGCGTACCCCCCTCCCACCATGGGCCTCTCCAAGACCAACAGGATTCTGATCCTGTTGGCAATTGATTCCGCCTTCTTCCTGCTGGAACTGATTGCCGGTGGGTGCTTCTTGGTCGCCCCTGTGTTGCGCTGCTAACTCTCCGCGCCCCCAGGTTACTCCGTCCATTCCCTTGCCCTGGTTGCCGACTCCTTCCATATGGTACGCCCGCTTCCCGCCGCCTACATACACCCGTCTACACCCGTCTAATACTGCCACAACAGCTCAACGATGTCTTATCCTTATGCGTCGGACTCTGGGCCGTCAAGGTCGCCAACCGCGAAACCAATTCCAAGATGTATACTTACGGGGTAAGCCTGCTCCCCCCGCTTCCGGCTGCCCGTCTGACTGGCCTGTGATCTAGTGGCAACGCGCGGAAACCCTAGGTGCCCTGGTGAACGGCGTCTTCCTCGTCGCGCTGTGTCTGTCTATCTTCCTGGAGGCGATCCAGAGACTGGTCGAGCCGCAGGAGGTGAAGAACCCGAAGTTCGTCTGCATCGTCGGCTGCCTCGGCCTGCTGTCCAACATCATCGGCCTGGTTCTGTTCCACGACCACGCCCACGGACATGGCCACAGCCATGGTCACAGCCATGGTCACAGCCATGGGGATATCGAGGAGGGCGCAGACCATGACCATGACCACGATCATGACCATGACGCCCACGTGAATGGGCACGGTGCCTCGGCGATGGTAAGGCCCCCGCTCTTTGATCCGGAGCATTCCCCTAACCCGATCCAGCGTGCCGAATCCTCCCCCTATTCCCGCCGTCGGACCCTGGACAGCCAACACCGCAGTGCCCGCCGCTACAGCACGGGCCGTGGATATGTCGATGTGGAGGACATCCAGGTCCACCCCGCTAGCTTGAGGCAGGAGATCATCGCTGCCAGCCGGACCCGTTATGAGGACGAACAATCCGGATCGGACAGCGACCTGCCAGAGGGCGGTGGTGATCCCTCGGAGCGGTCGGCGCTCCTGGGACACAAGGATCGTGCGGGCAACTACACCGACGAGGATGCGCCCGTGGGAGTGCCACATGCGACCGATGACGATCTGCACAAGTCTCACAACCACGCCCAACCCAAGCCCCAGGATCACGGCCACGGCCACGGCCACGGCCACGACCTCAACATGCGCGGCGTCTTCTTGCACGTGATGGGCGATGCGCTCGGCAACATCGGCGTCATCGCGTCTGCCCTCATCATCTGGCTGACCGATTACTCTTGGCGGTTCTACGTGGACCCCGGTATTTCCCTGGTGATTACCGTGATCATCCTGCTCTCCGCCATTCCCCTCTGCAAGGCCGCCTCGCGGATCCTGCTGCAGGCGGTGCCCCACGGGCTCAGCATCGACCAGATCAAAGAGGACATCGAACGCCTGCCGGGGGTCATCGGCTCGCACCACCTGCACGTGTGGCAGTTGAGCGACACCAAGATCGTGGCGTCCATCCACATCCAGGTGGACACGGAGATCAAGGGCGAGGGCTCGGAGCGCTACATGCGCCTGGCCCGACAGGTGCGCAAGTGCCTGCACGCCTACGGCATTCACTCCTCGACGATCCAGCCCGAGTTTGCTCCGGACAGCGATGTCGAGGATACGCTGACTGCGCCGTCCTCCGCCCGCGGGGGCTCGGCGTCGCGCACGGTGCCCAGTCGCACGCCCAGCGTGCCGGAGGGCGATCCCCAGGCGTGCCTGCTGGAGTGCGGGGAGGAGTGTGCGCGGGGTGGCCAGTGCTGCCCCAAGAAGTCGCCATGATCCATGATCTAACCGGACTTGTTGTCTTCCTACCTTCTTTACTTCCACCATAATATTTCCTTTTTGTCTAACATACCCGATACCTTTTGTACTGGACCTATGCGTTGGGCTGGCCATTGTGATGATGCGTCTCATAAACTTGGTGTATGTTGGGAGGCTCCTAGAGTGCATGTGAGGGTCTTGTCATGACCCGCGTGCCTGCATTCTTTCTGTACTATTCTTCTGGTATTCATATCCACATTCTTGCATTGATTGTCTTTCTTCTTTCTCCCGCTGAAACGGTTTGTGTTGCAAGGTGGCCTCTCATATGCTCAATATTGGGGGCGGCTTGGCCATCGTCCGTAGACCAGTAGTGCTGTAGAAGAGACCACTAGTAGCAAGTCGATGCAACCAGACAAAACATGAGACCCTGGCGGTCGGGTGCTGATTGGCCCCGGCGCGTCTCCGCCCAGCCCGCCGCCCACGTGACGGCCCCGGCGGCGATCCCCCTTGGGCCCAGGCTTCCAGGCTCCCCAGCTCCCCATGCGCTTGCTTCCACCTCATCTCGCCCCGTCACGCCTGCGGATGTCTGGTGTGTCTTTCGCTTCCTGCTGCTCTCTGACTCTCGTGGATGCGTCCTGGTGCTTGATCCCTGGCGTGCCGACTGCTCGCCGTCCTCTCGTGTCAGCCTCGGCGCGGCAATGCAGACACGTTAGCTGCGCTGGCCAATCCACCGGTTGAACAGCAACCATGAGCTATTCATACTCGCACAGCACTGCCGCAGATTCCTCCTCCACCGAAGGCTGGCGTCGACTACTGCCATGGACCAAAAAATGGGCCTCGGGGCTCCAGGAGGAGCTGGGTAGCCGAAGCGGACTGTGGTCGCTGCTGAAGCGGGTCATCGCATACATATTCACCGTCTCGAACGGACTGATCCTGCTATGGATCTCAACATTGTGGTGGGGAGAACGGACCGTCTTCCAGGACAGCGTCAAGACGTGTGCTTGGGCCAATTGGGAGAAATGGGTGAGTCTCCAGCTGGGACGGCCACTCGACCTCTACTGACCAATTCGTCTCCGGTATAGCCTCAAGGCGCAGCGCCCCATCATGTCGCCTTCATTGCTGACCCCCAGCTGGTCGACCCTCACACCTACCCGGGCCGACCGTGGCCACTATCCACCCTGACCATCAAATTCACCGACCAGTATCTCCGTCGCTCCTTCTCGTCCCTGCAACAAGAGCTGGGCCCCGACTCCGTGCTATTCTTGGGGGATCTCTTCGATGGGGGGCGCGAGTGGTCCACTGCCCACAGCGCCAGTCCGGAGGGGCGGTATCGCAAATACAACGATCGGTTCTGGAAGAAGGAGTTCCATCGCTTCGTGAAAATCTTCGCCGATCCGTGGAACGAGGGAGATGTGCACATCAAACACCCCGTCGGGCGGAGGCTGCTCACCGGCCTGCCTGGCAACCACGATCTGGGGTTTGGCTCCGGCATCCAGATCCCCGTTCGCGATCGGTTCCAGAGCTTCTTCGGCAAGAGCAACCGCGTCGACGTGATCGGGAACCATACGATTGTCTCGGTCGACACGGTCTCGCTGAGCGCCATGGATCAGCCTGACCCGGAGACGGGCAGCTCAGGCACTGGCACCGGCGACGGCGCACAGCCAAACGCGCCCATCTGGAAGGACACGCAGGATTTCCTCGACCGCATGAGCGTGTATCGGGGACGGGCGGAGGTCGAGGCTCTGCGCATGCTGGGAAACCAGAGCGAAGGCCGTCTCTTCCAGCACCGCGCGGTGGACATCCTGGAGCCGTCGATTGCGCACACCGCTCAACCGGAGGTCGCGGGGTTCCCCACGATCCTCCTCTCGCATGTCCCGTTGTATCGACGACCGGCCACGCCGTGCGGCCCCCACCGCGAACGACACCCCCCGTCTAGTCCCGACCTGGAGGAGGACGAGCGGAATGCCATCCCCATGGGCCGTGGCTACCAATACCAGAACGTGCTGACGCCGACAATCTCCCGAGACATCGTATCGAAGGTGGGGCCCAATCTCGTGCAGATGTACTCGGGGGACGATCACGATTACTGCGAGATGTCGCATCACGAATTCAACGGGTCGCCCGCGGAGATTACGGTGAAGAGCCTGTCGTGGGCGATGGGCATCCGCCAACCGGGGTTCGTGCTCACCAGCCTGTGGAATCCCATCGACCCGGCCACGGGCCAGTCCCTGGAGACGTCATCCGGGCGGAGTCTCCAGAACCACCTGTGCCTGATGCCAGACCAGCTTTCGATCTTCATCTACTACGGGCTGATCTTCGGGGTTACTCTGGGGATACTCTTCCTCCGCGCCGTCATCGTCACCCACTGCCCCTCCGCCCAGGGCAGTCCCGCCGATCCCATTCTCCCGCTGTCGGAGCACCGCTCGCCCCGGCCGCGTCCGGCCCGGTACAAGACCCCCTCGTCCAGTACATCCAGCTCGACGTTCCCGTCGCCGGGCGGCCTCGCCAGCCGTGCAGTGAACGCCACGCCGCTGTACCCGTCGTATCCCGGCGCCGAGACAGGTGACGTAGGCAGCCCCAAGTGGAAGCCGACGCGGGCCGCGTCGAAGACGACGATGATCCGCGCCGAGCTAGTGACATCGGTCAAGCAGGTGGCCCAGGTGGTGTTTGCATGGTATTTCTTTCTCATCTGGCGTTGGTAGACAAACCAGGACATGTGCGGTGATTGAGGCGATTAGGAAAAGTGTACATAGGTTATATATTCGTCGGACGGGCCGAGCGCATTTGTTAGTTGTTTAATAGTTGTTTGTTTGTTTGTATGTTACTGCAGCCGCATCTGCATGGTCATGGTCGATGGCGTTGGGTAGAACGGATTGCTGTTTTCATCGTATGCCTTTCAAGCAATATTTTAAATCTTGCTGTCGTACTACTACTTATCTGTTCTCATCAGTGTTGCAAGAACTAGACTACCCGCCTAGGTACCTGGTGTCTTATTCCTCCCCCAAGTACAGAGTAAAACTGGTAAGGACCAGAAGTGGTTCATATACTTGATATAGCCTAACTTCCTCCTCGTTTTCACATCAACAGGTGCCGTGGTCTAGTGGTATGACGTCACGTTGTGGAAGTGAGCTCCTAGTTCGCCAAGCAACCCCGTGTTAGCCCCGGTTCGATTCCGGGCGGCGCCAAGTTCTTTTTTTTTTTAATTTTTTTTTCGGGAAGGCTTTTTATGTATTGATTGATGATATTTCCTTCCTTCATTTGTATATCTTTTTTTTTTTTGGTGCGTTATGGGTGGGATTCTTGATGCCTGAAGGTATGAATATCTATGCTGTGTTATTTCTTGGCTATTGCTGCTGTGAGGGGCATGCCTTATATATAACTTAGCTTGGGCGGTGAGTATGATATTTACGCTAGTATATACTATAGTAGTATAAGACAGGAAATTGTTCCTGTGTTCAGGGGCTGGCTGTTCTTATGTTTGAGGGCTGTGATACTGAATTTTATCTGGTCTGATGGGGCGGGGCTTCTGGCTGCTTGCTAGGCTAGGTAGGAAAGCTAATGTTGGCTTTACTGGTGAATAGTGAGTAACTGTTCTGTGGTATTGATATGTATTTGGGATGAAGACAGACAGAAGTAAGTAGACTATTTATCGAAGGTGGTGGGGATAGTTGGGGTTGGAATCTGGATATTTTGTGGGAGATTGGGGTACTACTGAGTACATATATATCCTTTTGGTGAATGGGATCCTACACTTTGTTTCTAGTTTGAGCTAGATCAACCCCCACAAAAATGTATATCTAGGCTGCTTAACTGTCTCGTGGGATAAAGTATTTAGAGTTATAGGTATTGTGTTTCACAGGATTATAGGTTTTTAGAATTTGATGCATGTGGGTTAAACATAATATGATGTAATACACCCATGTCCTGTTTGGATGGTAGTCTGTAATTGAGAACCGGGTGAATTAACAGTGATTATTATGGGTTCTATAGTAAAAGCAGCTCATATTAAAGATTATATAAACAAAAAAGAAAGTAGGTAGATATCAGTAAAAAAAGAGAATAAGAACAATTGAGAAGAATAACCGAGTGTATAGACCCTTATGAAAAACTAACAACACAGACCGAAACCCGAATCATTTTTCACAACAATCCGATATGGTGTAACGGCTAACATCGCCGCCTTTCAATCTCCAATTGACCGCGGCAGCTCGGGGTTCGATTCCCCGTATCGGAGATCGCATCTTCTTTTTTTTTTTTTTCTTGAATTTATTTTTGCTCCTCCTTCCAATGCTTCTCTGGCTCTATTGATCCTTCTCCCCACCACAATCAACCCTCCTCCCACCATGTCTGTCTACTGTCCATGTCTATGATGTGTTCCCAACCTACCCCCCCACCCACCACCACGCGTCCTCCCTGCTTGGCAGCTCCCCCAGCTCGTGTCACGGCCTGAAAGCGGCTGGGATGGGCAGTCCCTGCGCGCAAACTCTTCCCCAGGCCCGCCCTCTCGCCAACTCTAACCCTTACCCACACCCAGTCTCCGTAGGCGTAGTGACTAGTAAGGACTGAGGGCACTCAGATAAACTCCGCCCCAAACCCTGAGCGTCTCGAATGCTCTGGTCCCGTTGGCCAGGCCGGCGATATGTCGGGGATTTGGGGGGGAAAATCCAATCAGGATCGGGGGATCGCCTGGGCCAGTGGCGGGGGAGAAGCCTGGTACTACTAAGATTCTCTCAAGAGTCTCAGAGAAAGGGCTTGTTGATTGTAACGCGCGCGCCCAAAGCGGCTCCGGTGAACCCTGCAATCTTAGCCTTTGGGGGAAAACCACGGGTCGGCCGGGCTGGAGTGGTCGCTGAGTGGCTGAGCCGAGTCTGGCCCGTCGCTGGAGTTTTCCTCCGCACGTTCGGTCCGTTCTGCTGTGGACGGGTGGACAATGGGCAGACCGACACGGAGAGTCTGGGGTTGAGGGTTGAGAGTTGAGACCCGACGATTCAGGGGCCGTGGAGATTGCCCGATTGGCGTTAGGAGGGCCGCGAATAGATCATGGCTGTCTGCCTGTCAGTCACGCGGGCACCGCCAGAGCAGCGAAAGGGAAATAAATGCAAATGGAAATGAAAATGGCATCGGGGAGCCCGCGTGATGGCCTCGGGCTGCCGACCGACCGACCGGATGCGGCCGCCCTCCGGCCTCACCAGTCACCAACTTCCTCAGCCCAGCCTGGCCGATGACCAATCTGGCCGCAAGAGGCAATGCCGTGCTATTCCCAGTCCTACTGTGTGCTCCGGGGAAATCGTGGCTGAGGGGTCGGGCCCAAGCCGGCGAAATCGAATCCTGCTGCTCGTCCCGGGCGGACGGTCCCATTCCGGCTTGGCCTGTCCCGGGCACTCGGCGCCGGCGACGATCTGGCCAGCGGCTCGTATGGAAATTGGAAACCCTAAGAACTTCTCTCCCTAGTCACTCTCTCTGCAATGGCTGCCCCACCCGGTCCGGCCCAACGTGCTTTTCTCCAGACTCGGCCTGATCAATCCTGGCTGAGTCTGGGGCCCCGGCCGCATGGCTGGCCCGATGCCCTGATTCCGGTCGGCGTTGGCCGCGGGGAGCAGGCCAACGGGGGTTATAAAAGGCTGGTGTGTCCCCGGTGGTGGAAAGCTATCTTCCTCTTCAGCTTCAGCTTCAGCTTCAGCTTCAGCTTCATCTCATACAATCATCTCCATCTCTCTTGCATACCTCACATTATCTTTGCCTGACACTACTACTTCATACTAGCATTGCTTGACACAACTGCTTGATATTATCACTGCTTGACTATCATCGCTTGACTATACCTGATACTATCCCTGCCCACACTGCCTACACTGCTTGATACTCCATCCATTGACACACCTGATCTGCCACCTACCCCTACAATGGGCTTGATGCTGAAGAAACCCGCCGATGCGGTGGGCTCGGCCGCCCCCGCCATCATGATCGGCCTGTTCGTCTCCTTTGGCGGCATCCTCTACGGCTATGACACCGGCACCATCAGCGGCATCCTCGCCATGAAGTACTGGCGCAAGCTGTTCTCCACCGGCTACATCAACCCCTCCGACGACTACCCCGACATCACCTCCACCCAGTCCTCCATGATCGTCTCCCTGCTGTCCGCCGGCACCTTCTTCGGCGCCCTGTGCGCCGCCGCCGTGGCCGATCGCCTCGGCCGTCGCCTGGCCATGATCGTCGACTCGTTCGTCTTCTGCTTCGGCGTCATCCTGCAGACTGCGGCCACCCGGATCCCCCTGTTCGTGGCGGGCCGCTTCTTCTCCGGCTTCGGGGTTGGTCTGCTGTCGGCGACCATCCCCCTCTACCAGTCCGAAACCGCCCCCAAGTGGATCCGAGGCACCATCGTCGGCGCCTACCAGCTGGCCATCACGATCGGCCTGCTGCTGGCGTCGATCGTCAACAACGCCACCAAGGACCGCATGGACACGGGCAGCTACCGCATCCCCATCGCCCTGCAGTTCGCCTGGGCCATCATCCTGGTGGCCGGCATGCTGGTGCTCCCCGAGACCCCGCGCTTCCTGATCAAGAAGGGCAAGCACGAGGCGGCGGCCAAGTCCCTCGCCCGGCTGCGACGCATGGACGTCGACGACCCGGCCCTGGTGGACGAGCTGCTGGAGATCCG
Organism: Aspergillus ellipticus CBS 707.79; assembly: GCA_003184645.1. Taxonomy (NCBI): domain Eukaryota; kingdom Fungi; phylum Ascomycota; class Eurotiomycetes; order Eurotiales; family Aspergillaceae; genus Aspergillus; species Aspergillus ellipticus. Next base: position 12,540 of record KZ826127.1, read on the forward strand.
CGCCAGCTACGAGTACGAGCTCAGCCAGGGTCAGGCCACCTACCTGGACATCGTGCGCGGCTCCATCGGCAAGCGCTTGGCGACCGGATGTGCGGTGCAAGCCCTGCAGCAGCTGGCTGGGGTCAACTTTATCTGTAAGCATCCCCCTTTTCTGTCTGCCCTCCCCAATATGAATTCACCATCTGACTCATGCATCCAGTCTACTACGGCACGACCTTCTTCGAGCGGTCCGGCATCCAGAACAGCTTCCTGATCACGCTGATCACCAACATCGTCAACGTGGTGTCGACCTTCCCCGGGCTGTACATGGTGGAGAAATGGGGCCGCCGGCCGCTGCTGCTGTTCGGCGCGGTGGGCATGTGCGTGAGCCAGCTGATCGTGGCGATTGTGGGCATGACGGCGGCGTCGACGGTGGCCAACCAGGTGCTGATCGCGTTCGTGTGCATCTACATCTTCTTCTTCGCCAGCTCGTGGGGCCCCGTGGCGTGGGTGGTGACGGGCGAGCTGTTCCCCCTCAAGGCCCGCGCCAAGTGCCTGTCCATCACGACGGCGACCAACTGGCTGCTGAACTGGGCCATCGCCTACGCCACCCCCTACATGGTGGACTCGGGCCCGGGCAACGCCAACCTGCAGTCCAAGGTGTTCTTCATCTGGGGCGGGTTCTGCCTGGTGGCGGTGGTGTTCGTGTACACGTGCATCTACGAGACCAAGGGCCTGTCGCTGGAGCAGGTGGACGAGCTGTACTCGAAGGTGTCGGTGGCGTGGCGCTCGACGGGCTTCGTGCCCTCGGCCGAGCAGACGGAGCTGCGCGAGACGGACAAGGCCGAGGCCCGCTTCTGCGAGGTGGAGGGCCCGAAGCGCGAGTCGCAGCATGTCGAGACTGCCTGATTTTGTTTCTTTTCTGCTGCAGCGTTTCTTTGCATGGATATGATTGGGATGGTTAGCCTGTACAGTATTGCATTTACATCGTCACGAGCCACGAGTCAATGACATCGATTGATGGATTTATCACGGTCTCCCACGTCCAGTCGCCTTATCGTAACTTGATCCGCAACTTAATCGGTATCTTGTGCCCAATATTAATTGAGGTGAATAATCCCATGTCATCCATCTCATCATCTGCCACCTCACCGTCATGCCTGCCTGCCTGACACAGTGCCTCAGGCTGTCATCAGGCTGTCAGGCTGTCACACGTGACTTACCCCCCCCCCTTCCGGGGCTGCCCCAGGCACCCTCACACCAAGGTACAATGGCTACTGGGTGCCCCCAACCTCAGGCCGGCTCCTCCCCGAGACCAGACGATCGCATCGGCATCGCCTCCTTTTCGGGGCCTCCTGATTTCTGCTCCCCTCCTGATCTCCCCTCCTGATCTTCTCTCCTGACCACCATGCGGCCCTTGTCCCCCCTCCTAACACCACCATGTTCATCTCCGACCTCGACCCCGACGAGCGCGGCCTGTCGTCCAGCGTCGCCCGCAGCCCCGACCAGCCTGTCCGCGACAACAAGTCGCCCTACTTCGACACCACCGAGGTCGGCGTGTTCGATGCCTATCCCTCCACGCCGCGCCCGGACGACTTCAAAGACTACGAATTGCGGGATCTGACTGCCCCCGGCCACGACTCCGCCACCACCGAACGCCTGCTGGGCGAAGACGGCCCCCCGCCCGCGAAGACGGCGCACCCTCTGTTCCCGCCGCTGCCCGTCTACGGCCCTCCCTCGCTCGCCTCCGCCCTCCAATGCCTCCTCCTCCGCAGCGTGTCCTTCGTGCTGTCGCTGCTGTTCCTCGTCGTCGTCATCATCGGCGCCCTCGTGCACACCGCCAGCGCATCGCTCCTCGGGCGCGGCCGGCAATTCTCCGCGGAGGAGCGGTCACGGCGGCAGGAGCGGCGCCAGGCCTCGCGGCGCTGGGGGTCCCGCGCCGACAAGGAGGAGGCCGACGAAGAGGGCCTGGACGAGTGCCCGCCGCTGGAGGGCGGCCCGGACCCGGTCGTGTGCGATGTGGCCTACTACGCGCGCCGCGTCGGGCTCGACGTCGAGACCGTCAAGGTGCAGACCGAGGACGGCTTCGTGCTGACCCTCTGGCACGTCTACAACCCGCAGGAGTACGAGCGCTTGCCGCCCACGGCCCGGCGACGACCTCGGGGACCGCACGGCTTCACCGGCCAGACCAACCCCGACGCGCGGCGGGCCGCCCCGCGCAAGTATCCGGTGCTGCTGATGCACGGGCTGCTGCAGAGCGCCGGGGCGTACTGCGCCAACGACGACGATAGCCTGGCCTTCTTCCTCTGCAAGTCCGGGTATGATGTGTGGCTGGGCAACAACCGCTGCGGCATGGACCCCGAACACACGACGCTGTCCGAGTCGGACCCGCGCATGTGGGCGTGGAATATCCAGCAGATGGGCGTGCTGGACCTGCCGGCGCTGGTGTCGCGGGTGCTGTTCGAGACGGGGTTCGCGCAGCTGGGGCTGGTGTGCCACTCGCAGGGCACGGCGGAGACCTTCATCGCGCTGGCCAAGGACCAGCGCCCCGAGCTGGGCGAGCGCATCTCGGTCTTCTGCGCGCTGGCCCCCGCGGTGTACGCGGGCCCGCTGGTCGAGCGCGTGTACTTCCGCGTCCTGCGGCTGATTCCGCCGCGGGTGTTCCGCGCCGTCTTCGGCGTGCACGCGTTCATCCCGGTCATGATGACCGTGCACCGGTGGCTGCACCCGCGCATCTACGGCACGCTGGGGTACCTGGTGTTTTCATTCCTGTTTGGCTGGACGGACGCGCGCTGGGACCGCGGGCTGCGCGACCGGCTGTTCCAGTTTGCGCCGGTGTATGTCAGCGCGGAGACGATGCGGTGGTGGTTGGGCCGCGAGGGCTTCGCCACGCAGCAGTGCATCCTGGCGACCTTGGAGGCCGGGCGGGCAGAGGACGAGGAGGATCGGCGGGCGGTGCGCAGCGACACGGCGTGGTTCGGCCCTCAGGCCCCCCCGGTTGCGCTGTGGATTGCGGGCAACGACGGTCTCGTGGACGGGCGACGGCTGTTGCAGCGGTTGCAGAACGGGCGCGAGCCGCACCTGCGGGTGGTGCACGCCAAGGTGGTGGAGGAGTACGCGCACCTGGACGTGCTGTGGGCGATGGACGCGATGGAGCAGGTCGGCCAGGAGGTGCGGCAGGTGCTGTGGCAGACGATGCCGGACGAGGCACGGACGGTGTGCCGGCGGCCGCGGGCTGTTGATGATGATGGCGCTGTGTCAGGAGCCACTGCTGTGTCTGGTGGGCTGTAGGCGGATCGAGGCATGGCTGATGATTTGACGACTCGTAAAGCCAGGGCGGCGATTGGCTGTACATAGTTAGTGGGTATTGTTATGAGGCATATGATTAGTTCGGACTTAGGAAGACTAGCGATGGCAGGCATCTAGATAACTAGTAGATACCGTAGTAGATACGCAGGAGATACAATAGAGTCTAGACTTTCAGAGCAGGAGTATATATACCACCGTGCAGGGTACCTGCCCAGACACAGCATACTGCCAGCAACAGCAGCCACAACAGCAGTAGTAGTTCAGAAGTACCTTGACTCAACGGCCAAGCTCCAGCGACAGCATCTGCAGCATGACGACGCGCCAGTTTAACCCCGACACCGATATCCCCGACCTCTCGGGCAAAGTGTTTCTGATCACGGGGGGTGAGATTCTCTTTCTTTTCGTTGTATTTATTTCCTTCATCTTAATTTCCCTCCACATTCCTATTCTGTCTTCAGTCTGCCGTCTCTTCTCTTAGTCCACACTACACTAGTCCAACTTCGCTACACCTACTCGACCCGCCCCTATAACACCCGGCATTATCACCCCCGGATTTTGCGGGGAGGCAATAGAGTATTGTGGGGAAGTTTTTTAGAGTGTCTGCATCTGGCTGCTTTCCTAGGAGTCTGCCGTGGTTCCGTCCATTCTTAACCCAACCTTCCGTGCTTTGCTTTGCTTCCTTTCCCCAGATGAATTCCATCAATCCTGTTGTGGGCGTGTTGCACAGTCCTCTGCACAGAGTTTTGGTGATGTCTTATCCTGTAACACGATTTCCGTCTATCCCGTGTGTTCCATTTATCCATTCATCCATTCATTATCTGGGGATTATTTGACAGGTGATGCACTACGTCATGGGTTAACTTTTACTTTATTCTGCTGAGCTGTTCTATGCGTCCAGTTACACACACACACACACACAACTTGATTTGATTACTCTGTCCATCCACAGCTGTTTCACCCTACCCCTTTCTACTATGTTTATCCCGTATACGGCTCGTGACTATATTCATGCCTTTCGGTTACCCCCTTCGCTTAGGACGTCCAATGCGGGATGTTCCATCTATTCCTCTGTCTAGTTACCCTTCCCAATTACCCTCTTTCCTTGTACACCCCTAACCCTTCGAACCTATGATTCTCATTCTAACCTCCCCTCATTCCAACTAACCCCCCCCCTCCCACTCTACTACCCCAACCCCAACCCAACCCCAACCCAACCCCAACCCAACCCCAACCCAACCCCAACCTCTAACCTAAACCACCCCCACCACTAACCCTCCCCAGGAACCGCCGGCATCGGCGCAACCACCACAACAACCCTAACCAAACACAACCCCTCCAAAATCTACATCACCGGCCGCAACGCCAACGCCGCCAACACACTAATCACCACCCTGCAAGCCTCCCAATCCTCCTCCCCGCAAGAAACCAAAGTGGTCTTCCTCCCCTGCGACCACACCTCGCTCGCCTCCGTGCACGCCGCCGCCCGCACGTTTTTAGCCAGTGAACCCCGGCTCGACGTGCTGATCTGCAACGCCGGCATCATGGCCACGCCGCCGGGCCTGACGCACGATGGCTGGGAGGTACAGTTTGGGGTGAACCACCTCGCCCATGCCCTGCTCATCAAGCTTTTACTTCCTGTACTGAAAAGCACCGCGGCGGCGGCGGCGGCGGCGGCGGCGGCGGCGGCGAACATGGCTGCGTCCCCTCCCACTCCTAGCACTGACAACAATCCCCAGAAACACGGAGCACGGATAATTATACTAACGTCATTGGGCTGGCAACTCCACCCCCGCTCCCCCTCCCCCAGCAAAACAGGCATCTCATTCACGAAGCTAGACACAGAAATGGACTGCGGTCTGGGAGGATCCTGGAGCCGCTACGCGCAAAGCAAACTGGCCAACCTGGTGTACGCGCGCTCCCTCGCCGCCCGGTACGGGAACGATGGGATCTGGTGCGTCTCTGTGCATCCGGGCGTCGTGAAGACCGGGTTAGTGGACGGGTTGGGGTGGGGGAAGTGGGCGTTTACGTGGGTGAGTAATTTGGGGCGGTTTGTGAGCGCTGAAGAGGGGTATGTTGGAATTCGGTTTGGGCTGCTACTGCGTTTATTTCTGGGGCTGGGGAAGAGGGTAAAGGCGATGGGAATGGATGTTTTTATGAGCCCGTCGGTGTGCGGTCGAAGACGGTGGAGGGGAAGGGGAAGGAGGAGATGTTTGAGAGGGTTGGGGGAGAGGGTTGGGGGTGGACGGAACGAGCTTTGGAGGGGTTTAATTAGGAAATTGGAAAGGGGGGAGGGGGTTCTGGATGGGTGGGTTGGATTGGGTTGGGGTAGTTCGATTGGAAATAGGATTGAGTATGTTGGGTGAGATAAAGGGGTGGAGGTAGGATTGAAATTATTGGGGATGGGTTGCAGAGGGTAGAGGTAGGATTTATGGGTAGGATTCTAATGTTGGAGATGATGTGGACAATGATATTTATAGATGAGGAGAAGGATTACAACCGAAACCAGAATCAGAATCAGAATCAGAATCAGAATCAGAATCAGAAGAATAAGAATAAGAATAAGAAGGGGAATGTGCTCGAATCGGGATTTGACATCGGAAGCCGAGACTGGGGTTAGGTCAGCCTGATGGATGTGTATGTAACTATGTATGTTTGTTATTGGGGATGGGGTTGGGTGGGTTTGTGCGCGGGTGGCGTACTTCTTACCGTCTTACTGTCGCTGCCTTGCTGCTACTGTCTTACTTTTGTCGAGCCTTGCGGCTTATTAGCTACCTAGATATGTATGTATGTATGTATGTATGTATGTATGTATGTATGCATGTAGGTATGTAGGTATGTACGCCTGTGGCTTGCTTACTCTTTCTGGCTTACGTATACATAGCATATACACCCTTGCGGCTTTTCTTGCGGCTTATTCTGTCTTGCATGTGGGTGTGGGGAGATTTGGAGAGAGACTTTGTGGTTTGTGGTTTATGCTTTGGGGGTTGGGTATTATGTCTTGGACTATGTATCTGCGCAGGGGTAGTTGGAGAAATACTTTTTAATGCTCTGGGGGTTATGCATCGTGCATTGTGTTTGTGTTTGGGGTTCATAAGGGTGTTTGGATAAAGTACGGTAATTTTGGGATTTGGGGGATGCCTGGATGTAGGGGTTAGGGATGGATGTAAGGATACCGGGTGTTGGATATGTTGAAGGGATATGTTGAAGGGGGGTTATTTTTAGTGTTGCGTTGTTTTGTTCATGTAGAAATAGTAGACTATCGGGATGGAGGAGAGGGATTTTGATATAGAGGCAATTTTAATGTGGAGGGATGGTATTTTGGAGCAGGGTGGTTTTTGTAGAGTGTTCCTGCAAGAAAGTGGCGTTTTGGGGAGGGATTTTTGTATAGCGATATTTTTGATGATGTAGGTAGACTGCTGCTTGTTTTTATTGGATTGTTTATGATGGATATCACCGCCAGTAAACCCCGAGGAGAGGGATTTGATCTACCCTACTGTCCATTAATGTTGCGTCATTTCGTGTCGGGGTATTACTGCGAGCAAAGGGAGGGACTTTGTACAGATATGCCGATGGCGTAGGGCTGATGAGTGAGTAGAGTTTGGACAGAATAAGGGATTCGATGGTGGATAGGATAGGTCATAGTGGAGTGAGTGCTGTAGGTACGACGGGTCTTAAGTTTGCGGATGTCCGTTTGCGGGAGTCAGATGCGTCGCGGAATTATTATTCTGTAGCGGTTATGTAGGGCTGATGCCAGAGTGTCAATAGGATGCGTGGATCCGATGGCAAATGTTGATGGATCAAGAAAGTGGCAGTTGGCATGTAGGTACAGGAGGTTATTGCTGTAGGTACAGACCAGTCTGGAGGTTGTGGCCGTAGGGACGACAAACCTGGAAGTCTGGCTGTAGGTACGACGAGTGTTAAGTTTGTCGAAGTATGTATGTTGCGGAGTCAGACCAGTCCAAACAAAAACCCCAAAGGGGTTCTGTATAGACCGACACAGAATGATATCAGAATGGATGATTATTAAGTCGGCAGAGGGAGGGCATGATTGGAGGGAGCGTAGGCAACAGCCAGTCCTGACCAGTTATGTTTGACTCCAGCAGTGCATGCAGTACATAATGTTTGCATGTGAACAAAACAGTTAGGGCTATATATAGGGGACAAGTGGCCTTAGCCAGGAGTTAAATCCGGGTAAGCCTTTCTTTGCTTTTGCCAACTATCGGCAGGATGCAGAATTATCGGCTGAAGGCAAGGGATGGCTCACCGCTGCACTTGTCTCGTCTGCTGGTTGCCGATTAACCGTCTGGATAGTTGATGCCCGTTGGATACCTGCTGTATACTGGCAGTGTCTGATGTAGGTACCTGTACTATTATACTCCGTCGTAGTCTGCTGACAATCAAATCGCTCAGCCCGTGCACGCGGGGCCACGACCCAAGGCTGTGGATGCAGCCCTGACAAACAGGGAACCGCATTGACGTGTCCGACCCACCGGCCTTCCATGCAGAACACTAGCAAACCATGCACTATTCTCCGCACGCGGGGCACCAGCTCCAGCATGTATGATGTTATGTACCTGTACCGACAACCGGCCAAGCTCACCAAGCTTCCCTACACCTGCCATGCACCAGCTGCCCAGCTGCACCACTGCACGCAATAAAGCCCTCAACCCTCGCTCGCTGCTGCTCGCGGACCCGTCGACTATCGCTGCATCCTGCGTGTGGTGCAGCCGGGTAAACAAAAGCAATCCCAACAAGGTCCTCTTACCCACCAGAGTCCACCGGAGTCCACCAGAGCCCACTTGGCCTGTCATCGGAATCCGCCCGCTGTGTCCTGCCGTCTCCTGCCGTGCTTTTGCTGTACTCCATGTTGTACTCCTGAGTACCTTCCAGGCTGATGCCCCGCATGCCGCTGACCAGCGGGCGACCTCCCCAACGGCGTTGGCGGATTGACTTTATCCCATCCATGAGGGGTAAGGTAAATGACTTCACGTCATGAGGGGGCGGCGGCATACCCGGCGAGGACCCATCCGGTCGGCTGCACATCCGCGGCTCCGAGGGATATTGTCTGCTGAGCTGCTGCTGGAAAGCTATAAAGCTGCGGCCGCGTCGCTGCTGTAGCTGGTATAGCAGCTCAAATCATCCAGCACCATGAAGACCTCTCTCCTCTACCTCCTGGCTCTCCCTGCCGTCTACGGCGCGCCCACCAGCAACCCTCCCCTGCGAGGCTCTGAGGTGCTGCTGGGCTACTCGGCCTCCAACACCGTGTCCGACCAGAACACCGACGACATCCCGTATGTGCCGGTGCCCGGCCAGACAGACACGGCCGACCTCGGCGCGTATCTCGACTTCTCGGACGCCGAGAGCCCGCAGCCCATGCGCGGCAGCACCGGCGGGACGGACCCGGGTCCTCGTGAGTTGTCTGTCAATCCAATTGGGGCGATGGAGCTGACGAGACAGGCAACGAGAACTACGATCGCATCAACAGTGACAAGCTGGCGCCCCCGGGGACGGACGAGGGGCAGACGATCAATGCGCAGTGGCCCATGGGTAAGCTCCTATAGCCTCTCCTGTAGCAGGATAGACATTGCATGCAGAAGACACCCGCTGACCAGGCTGGTTATCTAGGTCTCAGCCACAATCGGTAAGGCCCCCGGCCACCCCTGGCTCCCTGCATGCCAAGCTGACGAACAGACTCGGACTGAATGGCTCCGGCTGGGCGCGACAAGAGAACGAGGTGGTGATGCCCGGGGCGACGCTGATGGCGGGCGTGGACATGCGGCTGGAGGCGGGGGCGTATCGCGAGCTGCACTGGCATGTGGCGTCGGAATGGTCGCTGGTGCTGAACGGGTCGTGTCGGATTGAGGTGAGTGATTGTCAGTAAGAAATCAGGCTGGTGCTGATGGACAGACTGTCAACGAAAATGGACAAACTTTCGTCGATGACGTGAGTGAGGGCGATGTCTGGTTCTTCCCGCCGTGAGTTCAATGCCATCAGTCAAGTCTTCACTCCATGACCAACTAACCGACCCATCCAGTGGGGTTCCGCATTCCATTCAGGCCCTGGATGATGGCGTCGAGTTCCTGTTGATCTTTGATGACGGCTCCTTCTCGGAAGATAACACCTTCCTGGCCACCGAAGTCTTCGCCCACCAACCGGTACCCCCAACCCTAACTCCCCACCCGAGATAAGCCACTAAGAAGTCAATAGAAAGCCGTCCTGGCCAAGAACTTCGACCTGCCGGTCGCCGCCTTCGACGACATCCCGGAAGACGAGCTGTACATCTTCCCCGGGACTCCCGCGCCCGCCAACATCTCCGAGCAGAATGTCACCGGCTCGGCGGGCATCCTGCCGCAGTCGCAAAGCTACTCTTACCACTTCTCCGAGCAGCCCGCCCACGAGGCCCAGGGTGGGTCGGTGAAGATCGTCGACTCGCAGACCTTCCCCATCTCCGACAACACCGCCGCGGCGTTGGTGACGGTGCACCCCGGAGGCATGCGCGAGATCCACTGGCACCCGACCAGCGACGAGTGGACCTTCTTCATCAGCGGCCAGGCGCGCGCCACTCTCTTCACGGCGCCCTCCACGGCCACCACCTTCGACTACCGACCGGGCGACGTGGGATACTTCCCGCAGTCCAACAGCCACTACATCGAGAACACGGGCGACGAGGACCTGGTGTTTTTGGAGGTGTTGCAGACGGATCAGTTTTCTGGTATCCCTTCCCTCTCTTTACGTTTGACTATCCCCAGTCATTTTCTGCTTCTGCCAATTCTTTGCTTCCCATCGTTTTTGAGATGTGTGCTAATCATGCAGATGTCTCCCTCGGCCAATGGATCGGCTCCACCCCCAAGCAGATCGTCGCCGACACGCTGCATCTGCCGCAGAGCGCCCTGGACCGCCTGAGGACGGAGAAGATGTACGTGGTGTCGGGGTCGACGACGGAAATCTAGGTGGCTTTGTCTTGTTGTCATTGTTTATGATACCACTGCATGAGCTACTGACTTGACTGCGCTGCTTGTTGGCTTGTTGTCTTTGTTGAGGCTATACTTTGCGGTGTAGCTTCCTGTCTTTCACTGCGAGGCGCAAGGAGATAGATACCAGACTACTTGCTATCACTTTCCTTGAGATGTTAAAATTATCCAGATCACTCGAATATATTTGAAATAATCAACCTTCCAGACACAGGTTCCCTCTGTATGGTTTCATTGATCAACTTAGCATAAATGTTCAACCCCCACCCAAGTAACGAGAATAATCAAATAGCCACCATCCACCCCCCCAATCCAAGAATGATACATAAGTGATAAGCCCCTCCACCCCCATTGGCCAGATCCAATGTAAGGGGGACAGCTATGCTCCAGCAAGCGTATAGACTAGCGTGGCATATACTATGTAAGTCCGACCATGCATTCCTTACATGCCCATGCTTATCTCTAGATCCATTACCTCCGTTGAGATTAGCTCGCTTGATACATGCATTGGCATGCAAACTAGCAGACTATTTAGATTGCCGCGCTTGGTAGCAACATTAAAATGTGAACTAGTCGATTAACCTGGCCTGATTAGGTGCAGGGATATCATGCTGTGTTATCACCACACCGCACACTGTACACCGTACAGTAACCGGCCATAGCTACAGCCTATCGCACATTGCACATTGCACATCACACATCATCTTACTGAGTACCACTCCACAAGTTCATCCCAGACTCAGACCGCACCACCTAAGACACTACACCCCCCCCACTAACCCTCCCCCCTCATCCTCATACCCATACACATCCAACCCCCCCCGCTCACAAACTAAAAAATATCAACCTCCCTAACCACCTCCTCATGCAACTCACTCCGAACCCGCACATCGACCCCAAACGGCGCGGGATGACTCACCACGCCGGGCAAAAACCCCAATCCCTGCCCCGTCTCCTCCGTCCTGCTAACCCGAAACACAGCCAACGACTTCGCAATACTCAAAAACAGGGTATTATCCGCCAGTAACCGACCCGGACAAATCCTCCGTCCGAAGCCAAACGCCATGGTGTGCGGGTCTGGCGCTGGCGTGGACGAAAGATATCGATCTGGGTTGAAGTCGGTGGGGTTGGGGTAGGTTGTTGGGTCGTGCATGAAGGACCTTTTTTTCTCATTAGTTTTTTTCTTTTTTCTTTTTTCTTCTTTTTCTTTTTTTTTTCTCTGTATGTATGTATTATGGTTGGGGAAAGGATGAGGGTTGATAAAGGAAAGGATAAGTACCAAATATTAGGCATCACGACGGCCCCCTTAGGAATCCAGTACCCGTCGTAGATGTCGTCCTCGGTGCAGAGATGCGGGATGCCCATGGGCGCGACGGGGTGCCAGCGCAGCGCCTCCTTCACGATGGCGTCGATGTAGGGCAGTTTCTCCCGGTCGGAGTACGTGGGTAGGGTGTAGGGCCCGAGTACGCGGTCGAGTTCCTCGTACGCTTTTTGTTGGATGTGGGGGTGCAGGGCCATAGCGAGGTAGAATGTGGAGAGGGTGGATACTGTCTGGTTCTTTTTTTAGTAGTTTGGTTGGGGGTGTGTATGGGTTTGCTTTTGCTCATGGGGATAAGGGAATCAGGAATAGGGGGGAAGGACGTACTGTATCCGCACCGCCCGTGTACAATGCCCCTGCGGTCCACTTCGCCACGAGGTCGTCCTCCTCAGTTAGGTTCTTCTTCTCCTCGAGCAGACTGGACAGGTACGACGGGATGTGCGTGCCGACGCGCATCTGCGCCCGGACCATTTCGTAGGGCTTCTCGACCACGGCGAGCAGATTCTTGCGCCAGGCGAGGCCGGTGCGTTTGAATGAGGCGCCGGGGAACCAGGCGGGGATGTATTTTACTACTGGTGTTAGCTTGCTTTGCTTTACCATGTTTTCCAGGAGATAGGGCCGAGGGGGATGCATACAAGCTGGAATAGTATCGACCAACCACCGCCCCGGGCACCCCGCGGCAGAGAAATGGTCCATGGCCTCGTTGGCCAGATCGACCAGCGGGTCGCGGCCGTGCGGCTCGATGGTGTATCCGTATGCGATCTTCAGGATGACGGCGCCGGCTTCGCTGCGATCGTGTTAGGGCTATGCTAGGCAGAGGAAGGGCTGGCGTACGTTCGGATGTGCTGGATCAGATCCTTAGGGCTCTCCAGTACGCGCAGGAGGAACCGCCGCACTTCCAGGTCCTGGAGGTCGTTGAACCGGGCAGTCGAGACCTTCGACCCGAGAACGCGGTGCATGGCCTTGCGGTAGGCGCGGAAGCGCGCGTTGTAGGGTTGCATGGCCATGATGTTGGACCAGCCGACGCTGGGGAGTCAGTACGGAGTACACTGCGCAGTTCTTTTGCGGATCGAGACTCACATCTCGCCGGCAAAGGTCATCCGCGGCCGGGACGAGTAGATGGTGGAGCGCTTGTCGAACAGGTCGAAGGCGATGCGCGAATCATTGAGGATGACGATGGTTTGGCCGAGGATGGTGATGGAGCTGATTGGGCCTGAGGAGGATTAGGGTGAGTGGATCCGTGTGATATTGTGGGTGACAGCAAAGCAATAATGGCGACAGATGGGTGGCATACCATACAGCTTCTTGAATCCCAGCCAGTGCTTCCATTCCTGGGTGCCCGGCGGCGGCAGGTCGGCCAGATTGCCAATTATCGGTTTGCCCTTGGGCCCCGGAGGCAGGGGCCCCGGCGACTTTTGGCGCAGCAGGAGTCGCCCCAGCAGCCAGAGAATCGATAGGCCGGCCAGCACCGCGGTCTCCATCGTGAAACGGCCGTGGAGCAGCGAGAGCGACATGTTCGATGAGGTGGATTTGCGGTCAGTCTGCGCAGACAGCAGACCGCGGATTCTTATCGGGGGGGGGGGGGGGGCAGGGCAGTTGACTGATCCAGTCTGTGCGGGGGCTCCGAGCACGCCGGATCAATCTCTTTCTTGGGATTGGGATAGACTTGGGGATGACTGGCGATTCGAGCTGCAGAGCGGTGGAGCCAATTTGGCAGGAGGCTGTCAATGGCCCGAACCAGGGCACTGGAGGCTAGTGCTGGGGCTACTGAGTTAGAGGGAGTTAGGCGCGTTAGTGCAGTGGCGGGTGCGGGGACAAAAGTACCTGCCAGAGTAATGTCTGTCAGGAAGCAGGATCAGCAGGCTCGGACTTGCTGAGCTCCCGGAGGGTGATGCTGGGAATGGGAATGGATGGGATTCGGCTGCCACATTCCGGACCGAGGACATTCTGATCCTGATCCTGATCCGTGCAGAATGACGTCGTCTTCTTCACTCTTGGCTGTGTAACCCCAACGACCGCTTGCTTCTGCAAGCTGTGAGTTGATCTGACCGCTCTGCAAAGTGCATCCAATATGCGCACGAACGATGGAGCATCTGCACGAGGCTGCTGCCCTCAGGAACACCACGAGCAGCAGCGCGACAGGTCACTCGCCTGGCCGTCACCGTCACCGTCACCGTCACCGTCTCTGTCTCTGTCTCCTGGCAGCTGCATGCGACGGCTATTTTGTCCGCACCCACCCCTGCAGAGCTGTGGATGCTGGCCTGTGCCAGATCCATCGCCACTCGGACCAGCTGGCGGACAGACCACTATTGAATCCTTGCAGCCCCGATGGGCCAATCCACGGCCAATCTGGCCCTGGAGATGCACACCCGGGCGCTGGGATCCGGGCTGATGGCAGGCCAGGCAGAGATTTGATGCTGCAGCCCGGGGGATCGGTATTTCAGCTCGCATCTCATTATTCGGCAGATAATGGCCTACTTAAGTCGGCCGTCTCGTCGTGGTTCGGTCCGTCTGCAATGCAGCTGCCAACATGGACTCAACACTCTCGCAAGGTCTGTTGCATGACCTGCCTGCCTGTGCTGTAAGTCTGCCGGAGAGTATACGAGGGCCGGGCTGACCGTCCAGTGGCACTGCGTCGAGACAGCCCTCAATGCATCGACATGTGCGGCCACAGACTCGTCGTGTCTCTGCACCCACGGCAATGTCCTCGCCTCGGCCATCGGGTGCTACAGCCTCTCGTGCAGCCCTAGAGAGACCCTCTGTATGTCTGCCCTGCCTTTTGATCAGCTATAAACTAACCCGACAGACTCGACAAACGCCACCCGCGCCGCCTGCGACATCCCCGAGGCCAGCCGGGCGGATCTGACCCCCGCGCTGGCCGGTGCCCTGGGGATGCTGGCCATCGTCATGGTCGCGCTGCGGATGAGCCAGCGCATCTTCATGAAAAAGTCGTTTGGCTGGGACGACGGACTAATTCTGATGGCTCTGGTGAGCCCAACCCGATGCTGACGCTGACCGGACCTTGCTAACCAGCCAGGCCTGCGCCATCCCGCTGAATGTGATGGCCTTTCCCAGTATGTCCCCATCTCGTCCCATCTCCATCGCTCCGCTGACCACCCAGTGCAAAAATACGGCCTCGGCACCAACATCTGGACCATCCCGTTCCCCGACATTACCAAGCAGCTGAAGGTACGACACTCTTCGCTGTCATAGACCCCGCTAATCCACTGCCAGCTCCTCCTCATCGCCGAAGTCTTCTACATGGCCTCCGAGGCCTTCACGCAGCTGTCCTTCCTGACCTTCTACCTGCGCATCTTCCCCCTCACCAACTTCCGCTACCTGGTCTACACCATCGCCGCCATCTCCATCTGCTTCGGCACCTCCAACACCATCGTCATGATCTTCCAGTGCACCCCCGTCTCCTACTTCTGGACCAGCTGGGCAGGCGACACCAGCGGCGTATGCATCAACATTAGTGACTTCAGCTGGTACCGCGCGGCGATGCAGATCGCCATGGACCTATCCATCATCGCGATGCCCATCTGGCCATTGTCCAAGCTAGCACTCAGCCGACGGAAGAAGAGCTTCGTGTTACTGATGTTCTGCACGGGATTCCTGTACCCCTCCCTCCTCCATCCCCACCTTAATCCCCCCCCCCCAACAACCAACCATTAACACCTCCCCAGAATAACCGTAGTCAGCTGCCTCCGTCTCCAATCCCTCGT